>LD348748.1:35559-71261 GCA_001465055.1 Ptychodera flava | reverse complement strand
AGCGTTATAATGATAATACAAATTACTGCAAGTACAAAGTAATAATATCTGTTACTTAAGTTTCATGCATCCTGCAATCACCAGACTGAATAATATATATATATATATATATATATATATATATATATATATATATATATATATATATATATATATATATAAGTGAGTTTTCTATCATTGCGCTGGGTGACCCATTTGTTGTGTGCTTTTATAATACTGTCCATGTTCTGCATGCAGCTGTAGCCTAATTTGACTTATTAAATCACACAACAAACGGGTCACCCAGCGCAATGATAGAAAACTCACTGACGTATATAAATGCTGCATCAAGACCAATTGCCCACTCCAGGGGGCTTGCCAATCTAAATCCATAATCTATAAAGCTACTGTTACAAGCGATGCCAATGAGGCGAAACATTACATGGGTCTAACTGACAACACATTTAAAACATGCTATGCAAATCATGTCCAATCTTTCCGGAGTAAGGCATACGCTAACAGCACAGAATTGTCAAAATATGTCTGTCACTTGAACTCCCATAGAAGGTCGCGTTCAAATCTCATGCTCTGGCCAGAACAGATGACCTATCAGAAGGCGCCTTACAGAGAACAATAGGTATGACTCGCGAGCGAGAAGACACATGAAAATTGAATCAAAGTGTGCAACCGAGCCATCCACTCAGTTATAAACACAGGTGCACAGAAAATTTTAAAATCACTTGTCTGTTGTTTCAATGTTGAAACATGCATTTTATTAATAACTGTGTAAACGGAAATCATGCAGGCAGCTTTTGAGACTAGCCCTGTGTACAATTTGTGTTCTGGCGGAACCGCGGCTTCCCCGCCCTGCTGACTCTCATAAGAATACACGGCGACCACGGCTCCGATTTTGACAGTGCACGAAAAACCTCTTCTAACTACTTTCAGCCAAAATCAACTCGATTTCGATGTATGCCTACCCGAATCACTCAATCGCTTACAGACTGCAAACAAAATTGCTCTCGTGACATCCCAAACCATTAGTTTACCAGCGGTTCACTGTCAAGGGTCCAGTAGCTGGCCATACCGGTATCTTGCATTAACATATCTAATTGCGAGCCACTTGGCCTTTGACCATGTGTCACCGGCAAACTAACAGGTTGGGACATCAGGAGAGCAATTTTTGCAGTCTGTGAGCGGTTGAGTTATTCGGTCTAAATCAGGACAGCGATTGGCATGTTTTCTTATGAGAGTCAGGGCTGTGGTGGGAGGCCATAAAAATGCTGGGAACACACAGCCATCGTACAGGGCTACTTTTAAGACATACAGTGAGCAGCGCTCAGTGCACGGCTTTGGCTGCTCAGCTCTACTGTTACTGATACACTCCAGTGTAATGTGTACAAGACAGCCAAGCAGCCGCAAATTTCTAGACTAAAAAATTGAAAGTATGTCGTGTTCTGTAATTGTCTCTGCAGATTTGAACAGCGATCGGATGTTTACATAGATATCGCATCGCATCGACAAACTTGACCTCAAGTAACATACAATCTGATTTGCAGCATCAGAGAGTGAAATTTGAACACGACCTATGGGAGTTGCTCAGATGTAGTGAGAAACAACAGCAGGAGAATATCGCTTAAGGATAGACGTCACCGTTCTCTACATCTGATTTAATCAGATTGGCATAATTATATTAAGTCATCAAAATAACCTGCAAAAAAATCCTATTCCAATGTGATATCTGTATAATTTGCATCTATTAGAGTATCTCAATTTCTAGCCGCTTCTTGCCCCAGCAACGTTGTGGTCAGCTACCTTTTGCTGTCTTGCAGCTATTGTGCTTGTGTGCTTGCACATGTGCTACAGAATGGCATATGATGCCATTAAAACCAACGAGACTTCAATCATACATATCCCAGCTCTTGTACTTTTACATTAACAATTTCAGGATGACGACACGGTCGCTGATCAGAAATCTCACACAATGGTCACAGAAAGAGTTGATAGTAGTTCTGAGAATGAACAAGGAAAATGTAAGTGACTGATATTTAGATTTGTGTATTTCAGTGGGAGAACACCAGATATTAAAGTCCAAAATTACACAAAATTTATATTCTGATCAGTATTTATGATTGTCTACTGAGGAGTGTATCGTTATTGGCATTTGAATCCTCACATGTAACCCACAATGCAATTGTGATCTTTTAACACACTCCGGTGACTCCCACTCACCCTGGACATACACTACTGTTGGATCCAATGACATAGTGTAAATTAGTCACTGAATTGCTATACAATCAAATGATGCCATGAAATGTTAAACATTTATTATTATATTTAAAAATCTGTACATTTTTGTTTCTGCCAGCCCTGGAAGATATCCAATCTAAACTTGAGATGAAAAGGGCAACTCTTGAATCTCAACTGAAGGAGGCAAAAGAAGAAAAGTCTACCTTGGAAGAGAGATGCAAGGAACTGACACAGAAGTTAGAGAGCACTGAGCAGTCATTGGTCAGTCAACGTATTTGGAACAGTGTGGAGAGACAGAAATTACAGTCTGAACTTGAAAAGAAGGAAAAGCAGAAAAAGGAACTTCAGGATACGGTGGATGATTTAGAATTGAAATTGGAACCATCTAGCCTTAAGAAAGCAGGAGAAAAAGGTACAGTATCTTGGACATTGTGTTTTCGATTCACCAGGGGTGAAAACTTCATTTATAGACAGGAGCTTAGTAACGGTTTACCACAAGGTTACCAGGACTTATGCCCTATGCAATTACATTTCACCGATGCCCTCCTAGCCCACTATTTTGGCCAAAATGTTTTTATTACATTCCACTCATACATAGGTTTCACTCCAAATGTCCAGGTTTGTTGGCAAATGAAAATCATTTGCTTTATTTCCATTTTAGAGGAGAATCAGTTTGAAAAATGGAATCTTTTTTCAACATCAAATGATGCATCTGTATTTTAAAATTTCTGTTATGCAGTTTATCAATTTTTAGCTATAAGTTTTTTACCAACCTGATTTACTATGTAAAATATGTAATTTGAATATTTTAAATCTTACAGCTGTCAAGTTTAAAATAGTTCTGATTCATTTTCAGTCAAATGATGACGGTATGGGCCATGTAGTAAAGACTCTAATTTTATAGAAAGTAACTCAAATGCTGGTTTCACCTCATCATTTACTAAGTTTATTTGGGATAACACTGCCGTCTAACTTTATTGATTATTGGAATTTATCGCAAACAAGTGTGCCTATAGCAGAGTTTAATACTGTTGTTGCAAATTTGAATATTGATTACGCTACGCCTTGTTTGCTGGAAATGTTGCATGGAACATACCGTACAAGCAAATATATGCAGAGTTCTGACAGAGTTGTACAACACCCTGAAAACTCATGGTATGACAGTAAGTACGTGCCAGAGAATTAAATGTATCGTAAATCGTCAGATGAATAGATTTAGAAACAACAGATCTGTGTACAACTCATACGAGTAAAAATTGTTGAAATTTGATTCAAGAGTTGGTAAAGAGAAAAAAGAGGAGCTACAATCTTCGCAATCTAGACAAATTTGAAATTGGAGCCAAACAAACCAACTTCAAGTATTTCTAGTTATTTCTAAGGGGCAAAGCAATTTCCTCATCAAGTAAGATTGATAATGATAGTTGGATTCACTAATCTATTGAATATAGGTGGAATGGAACACGACGATTTTCGTGATTTTTGTGATGAGGCAATCAAGAATTTGGTGACAATGTATATGCGAGCAAAAGTGCAACTATTGATGTAAACCATAAAGATGATGTTTTACTTTAGAAGAAGTAGACTCAAGTATCAATAAGCTTAAAATAGACAAGGCTCCTTGTATACTGGTAGATGGTTTCACTCCAGATATTTTTAAACATTATCAACTTATTTTTATAAAAATGTTACGTAGACTTTTCAATGCCATTTTCGATTGTGGAACTTTCCCTTCTCAATGGGTTTAAGGAATCTTTGCTCCAATCTACAAAAATGGTGATAAAGATTGTGTCAACAACCACAGGGGAATTATATTACCACAGATATTGGGGAAAATATTTGCAATATTATTGAAAAATAAACCGAATTTGGCTTGAAAGTAAGCACCCTGTTTTTGGAGATCAAGCTGGTTTTCGTAAACCTTACTGACCTTCAAATAATACTGGTATATTTATCTTGCCAATAATCAACTCGAAATACTATAGCACATGAAATAGAAAGAGTGTACATCGCCTTTATCAATTTTTAGAAGGCATTTCATCGTATTGATCACTGCTGTCTCTTCTACAAATTGTTTAACTATGGAGTAAAGAGAAAAATGTACAGAGTTATTTATTCCATGTATCAAAATGTTAAATCCTTCATGAGAACCAAACAATGTTTCAAAAGACTGCTTGGCCTTTAGCTTTGATGTTCAATAAGTCTCAGTATTATCTCCTTTTTATTCAGTACTTTCTTCAATGACATTGGTAAAACATTGAGTAATAGGCACCGATATTCTGATATTGAGATTGTTTTTATTGAAATCATGTAACATTTTTATTTGCACATGATCTCACCCTTGTCAGCGATTCTAGAATAGAGCTACATAAACTACTCAACCAGTTACATGGATATTAGTGTCAATGGAGACTCAGTGTTAGCATTGATAAAACTAAAATTATTGTCTTAAGGAGAGGTGGACGCTAAAAGCATTATGAAAAAAACGGTTTTATGGTGATCATCTTTTATTTTTGCTGATACGTTATCAACCAGCCTGATAACCTATCTGATTCTTGAAACATGAACATTTTTCCTAATCTCAGAAAACAATCAATGCTTGTATGAGGATTGATAAACATCTTGCCCTTTGTGAAACCTCTCAGATGCTCATTTCATCCGACAAACCAGAGTATGTCGAACTAATTTTCACAAAACATTTAGTTAACTTCACATTGAATATTTTGATAATGATAGAATTAATTTGACTGTGTCACATCATGGTACAAAAGACTTGTCAAAGTCTCAGTCCTAACTCACGTTAACTCTTTTCAAAGTCTCAGTCCTAACTCACTTCAACATCTAAAAGTATCAGTCCTAAGTCACCTTAACTCTTCAAAGTATCAAAGTCTTAGTCTTTACTCACATTAACTCTTCAACGTCTCAGTCCTAACTCACCTTAAGTGGAATCTATGTTTTTTCACAGATGTGTTTTGTGATTACACCTAGCTATCTGCCTTCCTTACATCTTCACTGTCTTCCCTTCACCAATCGGCTCTTCTACCCATGACTTTTATCAATCCTCCTTCCCAGCCAATCAGCCACGTTTGCACACGACACTACATAATCAAGCCTTTGTCTCATCGCTCCCATTCATTCATTCATTCATTCAGCCACTGGGTTCATGCCATTCCCACTCAGCCAGTTACTCTACGTCCGGATTCGCTTACGATCCCTTCCATTGAACAACTATGCCAGACAAGGACGTCCAAAGACAGCCAAGAAATCTCAGTGTCCGAATGCTCGACCAGCTTCAAGACCCAGCACGCAGCCTTACACAAGGCCGGCCACTCGATCCCTGTCCCGCTCCGCTGCAAGTGCAACATTGGATACTCTAGCTGCAAATACGGAACACGTCCGCGGTACTACACGTATTACTCACAATGCTTCTAATTGGCCTCAGGCGAATGACGGTCCTGGCATTCAAACCAAGTTCGGAACCAGGTCACCTTCCGAAGTTCCATTGTCTGCAATGGTCCCTTCGGCCAGCATTTCGGCAGGCAGCGTCCCAAGCCAACATTCATTACCACCAAGAAGATAGTTATGTAACAACTGCCATGTTTACCCAGCTGCAAGACTCGGTCAACACGCTATCCAATATCCTGCAACAGCAACTTCGACCAGCGGCCACTGAGTCACCTATGAACTCCCTGATGTACAGTTCCACTCCAGAAGGTAAACAACACAATCCAAGATGGCGGCGCCCAACATTCTAACAACGTTGATGTCATCCCCTCCTCATTGTTGTCCAACAACTTTCTACGGACCCGCGTAACGCCTTCAGAAAGCCTACCACATATTGAAATGGTGTCTCCAGCGATTCGCCACAATATTCTGGCACGTAAGGATGTGAATCTTGCATGTTTACTCATCCCATGCTCTGGTTCAAGCGACGGCCAAAGTCACATCGTGATCGGCGACGAAGCACTATCACTAAAACCGCTATACGATTCGAGAGTAGCCCGCTTGCTTACTATCCAGGAATTCATCCTAGCCTTCTCCATCTATGTGCAAGGCTTTCCCGAACCGTCGCGCAGTTAGATGCGTATCAACGTGAAATCATGGACATGTCCAGCCATTTCAGTGGCCTAGCATTTTACGAGTACCAACAGCGTTTTTCCGCAGGGCGGCAGCTTTACTTCTCAATCACAATACCAAAGTCGATTTGGACCATCATCATAACAGCCTCTTCTGCTCTATTTTTTCTGGTCTACGGGCGGTATTGTGTAACCTCTGCGGCAGCGTTTCCCATGCTACAGAAATCTGCCCTCAACTGGCCCCAGACAGTAAGAAACCGGTTTCTTCCGCAGCTACCACTCGATCATCGTCACAAGACAGAAAAGGGCGACTGCGCATATTCCATCAAGGTAGAGAACTATGCAATAATTTCAATGCCTCCAGCGGCTGCACCAAGGTGAACTGTCCATATGCGCACTACTGTTCTCAATGTTTCTCATATAAACACAGTAAAGCCCAAGGAAAATGCTCTAGCAAAAACCCCACAACGAACTGACTACCATTAAAGGTCTCTACTCCAATTAATATTGCAAGTCTGATTGACCATTTAGCCCTTCATCCGGATTGGAACTTTGTCAACGCTCTAATTTCAGGCTTGCAAGATGGCTTCCACACAGGTGTCCGCAATGCACCGTTGTAAACTTACATCGGCCGTAACTTACTTTCAGCCCGCTCTCAGCCACAACCTGTCTCAGAACTAATAGATTCTGAAGTAAGCAAGGGGTATTTGCTCGGCCCGTTTGAGCAGCCACCCTTTGCTAACTTCCACTGTAGTCCTATTAGTCTCACCGAGAAGAAATACTCTTTGAAGAAACCTCTCATTGTTGATCTATCCTTGCCGCGTAACGACCCAGTCACTTCAAGCATAAATGAACTTATTGACAAGGAAGAATTCAGTCTATCATACCCTAAAGTTGATGACGCCATTACTTCTATTCTCAGACTTGGAAAGGGTTCTTGGCTCTGCAAAACGGACATTGTTGATGCCTTCAAGTTGATCCCTATCCATCCATCGCTATGGCATCTATACGTTATCCCGTGGCAAGGCCATTTTACTTCTTAGTATGTCTTCCCTTTGGCTCTCGTTCTAGCCCAAAGATTTTGGACCAACTTTCAACCGCCATCTCTTGGATAGCAGAGAAGGTGTACGATATATTTTCCATCTCCTTGATGATTTCCTCACCGTCGACCCTCCATCATTTGATGCCAACAAAACAATGGCCCTCCTGACCTTGATATTCCATCGTCTCGTATCCCGATTGCACCGCACATAACGGTTGGGCACACCACCTGCCTAGAATACCTCGGCATTGAATTAGACACCATAAAGATGCAAGCCCGCCTGCCACAAGAGAAACTTGACAGAATACTCGATCTCGTCACTTCTTTCCTAAATTGTAAATCCTGCACGAAAAGGCAACTACTCAGTCTACTCGGTCATCTCACATTTGCATGTCGCGTCGTGGTTCCAGGAAGAACTTTCATTTCTAGACTTATTGAATTGTCCAAGGCCACACAAAAACTCGACTATCACATCACCATTTCATCAGAAAGCAGGCTTGATCTCACAATGTGGCACCATTTTCTCGTAAGCTTGAACGGCATTTCCATGTTCCTTGACACAAGTACAACAGCGGCATCAGACATGGAACTTTATACAGATGACAGTGGCATAGGTCACGGCGGCTAGTTTATCGGCCACTGGTTCCAAGAACACTGGGACAGCAACTTGCGTTTAGACTCTGACCCTGCACTTTCTATAGCCTTCCAAGAACTGTATCCTATTGTCATTGCCGCTCTCCTGTGGGGCCATCTCTAGGCGCGCAAACGCATACTGTTCCACTGTACAATTCAGCTCCCGTCCACATCATCAACAAAGGACGCTCCAAGTCACCCATCATCATGAAATTAATGAGGCACCTCGTTCTTCTGGCAGCCATTCATCACTTCATGTTTCATGCAGAACACATCCCTGGGAAGTTGAACACTATTGCTGACTCTCTGTCTTGTTTCCAGATGCAGCGTTTTCGGGACAAGGCACCACACGCAGATCAAGCCCCCTGCCAGGTGCCCTCAGAAGTAATGTTCCACCGAATGAAGCTGTGGCAATCTTCCAACAAGCATCACTTAGCAAGAGGACAATCGGATCCTATGCATCGGGGTTGGCGCATGGAAAATTTCTGCTCGTTGTCAAACATTTCTGTAAGTTCTACGTCTCTGCCTGATGTGTCTTAAGAACTTTTAGTCTATTTTGTTTCCCACTGTGCCACCTTCCTTCACCTGAAATTGTCCACTATCAAACTGTATCTAGCAGGAATACGCTCCTATTACATTATGAATGGCCATCGCAATCCCCTCGTGTCAGAATACGGCCATCCTTACCCGCGCCTCAAGAATGTTCTCAAGGGGATCCATCGTGTACAAGGTTCAAGCGCAAGACCACGCCTCCCTATTACAGCCGACATTCTCCGGCGCATTTTCTACATCCTCATATGTAGACTTTCTGTTGCAATCGGCATTCCTCCTCGCCTTCTTCGGGTTTCTGCGCTGTAGTGAGTTCACATCCACCACTGCAACCTGCGCCTCTTCCCAACGGGTATCGCGATCTGTCCTTTTTCCGCACTACTCTTTTTCATGTCTGTCCATCAAGCTATGTCTCCCAGTGCATCCGAACCCTTTTTCCTCCTGCCAGAAAGAGCACCATTAGACCGCAAAACGTTCACAGCATTTCTGCGGACTGTTTTATCACGTACCATTCTTCGGCCAGATATCTTCGCCAGCAATTCCTTCCGCATTGGGGCAGCCACTTCAGCCGCAGCATCACAAATCCCAGACCACCTGATCCAGACATTGGGCAGATGGTCCAGCAACTGCTACCGACTTTACATAAGAACATCAGAAACTTCCTTGAGTCATGCTTTTCAACGGCTAGCCTCCTAATTCTCATAGCGCTACCTTGTTTAATTCTGGACTCACTGCGTGAACACTCAAACACTTTTTAGCTGCTGTCTATTTCGTCACTGCAAGTCAGCCTCATTTTATTGCATTATGACTCGCACATTATATGTCTTGTCCTGTTTCATGTCTGTGTTCTGTCATCTAACGTTCCTACATGTACGTTGTTTCCACCTGGGCTCGCACACTTTACCTGTCCCCCAGGACCCCCTCCCCCCAAGCCATATCACCACTGCAGTGATCCCTTGGGCACGAGACACCCTTTTGTTCCATTCATGTTCCCACCTTGGCTCGTACAGTTTACCTGTCCCCCAGGACCCCCTCCCCCAAGCCGTATCACCACCGCAGTGATCCCTTGGGCGCGAGAACCTTGTCTTGTTCCATCCTTGTTTCCTGCTGGGCTCGTACAGTTTACCTGTCCCCCGGGACCCCCTTCCCCCCAAGCCGTATCATCACTGCGGTGATCCCTTGGGCGTGAGAACCTTGTCTTTGTTCCGTGTGGCCATCCGGGCTAGTAAAGTTTACCTGTCCCCCAGGACCCTCTCCCCAAAGGCGTATCACCACCGCGGTGATCCCTTAGGTGCGAGAACCTCGTCTTCGTTTCATCATGTTTCCACCTGGGCTCATACAGTTTACCTGTCCCCCAGGACCCCCTCCCCCAGGCTGTATCACCACCACGGTGATCTCCTGGGTGCAAGAACCCCTTTACTAACATCAAACTATGCAGATGACCATTTTATATGACTGAAATTAGTATTTTTACGGGTAAATACTTCCGTGAAAGTGCACAAGAAAAACCTGGCTGTACAAAGTAAGGAGAATTGGTAAAATAATAACTGCAGTGTATCATATACTAGTTTAACACATACGGTGATGCCGCCATGAATTCTCCTAACACTTTACACAGTGACCTTTACCACAGTGACTCGATTGACATAAATAAATTATTACGTAGAAGGAAGTCTGTGACCTTTAGTCGCAACATATTGATAACAGTCAGATTGCGGGAACCTGCAAGTGTTTCAATAATTGCTACACAATTCATACTATAGAGTTACACTCTGCAACCAATTATCCATCAAAAAAAAAATAATTTTGATAATCTTTCAATCTTTTCAAGCGACAAATGCTTTCCAGACTGACTTCTACTTGTGTTTTCTAACTTTGTCGCCATATGTATGCCCTAGTTTAACCTCTAATTTACCGTCAATGAAATTTCAAAGTGTCTGTGTAAACACGATTTACAATATTTTGACTACTAGGCCCTACAACGCCACATGCAAGCGCCTGTGCGTCTGAAATATATAATAACACTTGTCACTTACATAATCTCAAGTACTTTTGTGTCTCTTAAATTGAAAAAAGTCATTTTGGCGACAGGTATATAGGTAGACGGCTATCACATAACGTAGTTTATAGAACACAGCTCATAAATCATTCTAACGTTGTAACATGGCAGTGACCTAATTACGTTACCTTATTTTCAACACCAACTTTTACATTCAAGTTAACCATAGCTAAGTGTAGTAAAACTGTCTGAATTTATTTTTGGTCACTTTTCCAAGTAAAATGAAATGAGTATAAATTTGGATATCCTGGTTGTACATATGGTAAGCACAGCTCTCTGGCCCGCATTCTTTCTTGGCTGGTCTTTCAAACGACCTGTTTCTCGGTATCGTTTCAAAAACTTTCCGATCACACATCGAGACGCTATGATCCCCTCCCCTTGCGAATACAAGAGAAGTCGGCCAGTTGCGAGCTCGACCAGTGGGAGAAGTCTGCCAGTTACGAACTCGGCCAGTTGGAGAAGTCGGCCAGTGTGCGAACTCGGCCATTACAGTATGCACCCCATTAGAATATATGCTCTATAATAGCGTTTCTTTTTTTGATGTCTCACCAAAGTTATATGCGAAAGCGATCTAAATGTCATGCATAAGGTGAGCGTAATGTTTGCAAACTTCACAGATCACAGTTCAACGCACGTATGATAATACACACATTGGGTAAAATTAAAGATGGCAGTGTATTGCGATCATGGCAGCGAGTTTTGCAGCCTTTGTCATGGGTACACTTGAAGTTCGTTAAAAAGTCATAGGAGATGGTGAAGCAAATTAGTTAAGGGTCTTCAAGCCATGAAGAAATGGCATAATGTTTGCCTGAACTTTAATACGGTATGCGCACGATCTGCAGAAACACTGAGGCAGACCGTACATGTTTTGCAGGGTGGACATGGGAGCTCTTTTAGTTGTTTTCTGAATGTTCGTAGTAATATCAAACCGACAAAATAACAAAAAATATGGTAGTAAAAAAGTTAAAACTGGCTTGTGCCGATTAAGTATTAAACTGTAAAGAGAATGCGTATGCAATCATATTGCTTTGTTGCGAGTGGCCGACTTCTCCTCGCTGACTTCTCCCACTGGCTGAGTTGGTTGGCACCGGCGCTGGCCGAGTTCGCAAATGGCTGACTTCTCCGGTTACCCTTCTTGCTCTAGGCGAAGTTTTATATCCACTGTTCGCAGACCAATGTTTTTCAGAGCGACTATTCTTCTGCGTTAGTACATATTCAGGCGATTTATTCGAACTGGTTGCATTGCGTTTGAATTCATAATGGAGAATGATGTTGCAGCGTGAACAAACGAGTTTTTTTTGCCTGGGGCGGTAATTGATATTCAAATTTTTGAACTTCACTCTATAGACAACTTGTATCGTTCTCTTTATTGTTCGACGCGATGCAAGTTTAAAATGAAAGGACACACCTTTTATGGGCGGGAATGAGGCGATGCGCTAGTGAAAGGATACGGAAACGATATGGAAACGATGTGGAAACGATACGAAACAACTGAGTGAGTGATGTTGGATTGGGGTTGGGCGATGCGGAAACGATACGGAAACGATAATGAGGCTAAAAAAGCGAAGCTTTGAGCGATACTTTATCTGCACCGGTATATTTGCCGTTTCATTTTGTGCTTTATTCTATACTTTGTCATTGTTTCTGTTCTTCTTTTTGCAATAAAGCCTCCTCTTTTTCCCTCAACTTAGCGGTAGTGTATTCAAACTCTATACAGTCTCAGTCCTTACTCACCTTAACTCTATACAGTCTCAGTACTGAGTCACCAATGTCTCAGTGCTTAATCACATTAACTCTTGAAAGTCCCAGTCCTAACTAACGTTAATGTTTCAAAGTCTGAGTCCTCTCCTCTGAACTCTTGAAAGCCTCAGTCCAAACTCACCTTAACTTTTACTCTTCAAAGTGTCAGTCCTAACTCACCTTGGTTCTTCAAAGCCTCAGTCCGAACTCATCTTAACTCTTTAAAGTGTTACATTGAAAAAATGGTGAAGTCAGTGATTTTCTTTAAATAAAATTTAGTAAAAATATTACCTATTCATTAAGTCAAGTGATAAAGTACAGCTGGGAGGGTACAAAGTTCCAGAGTTTGAAAGACTTATGAGTGAGCAGTCCGTTGGCTTGTAGTCTTGAGGTCGATCCGTGCAAAGCTCACAAAAGAGTGAAGGTCTTGAAAAGCCTTTCAATTAACATTGCTGAAGTGCTCCCAAAGTGTCTCTGAAAATCTGTACCGTCCTGGTATTTATACTGAAATGATTATATAAAATATCAGAGCAATCTGGAATTTCTATTGATATGCTAATTACTGCTCTAAAGTATCTTCACTTGTACTAAACATGAATTTCTAGAACATTATAAACATGAATAATTGAATGCAAGCTCATAAGAGTAGAATGACCTGGAATGACCTTCAGAATGTTCTTGACATTAAACTCAGGTCATGGGTGGAGGAAAATCACCTACATTACACACTTCTCTCTCAGTTTGCACATGTAGCCCAGGAAAACTCCAAAACTTATGATATTTACAGTGCTAAACCCGACCTTATCATGAAATATGGCTGATATTTTACATTACATGTCACCAAGATGGAGAGATACGGGCATTGGTATATATACCAATGCCCATATCTCTCCATCTTGGTGACATGTGATGTGATCATATATGATAATGGCGTTTATGTTGAATGACCTGATGAACTGTCAATGTCAAATATTGTAAATTACCTATATACTTTTGCAAGAATTAGATACTTACAAGGATATTGTCTTCACAAAATATCTCAAAGATCTCTAAAACCGTAACACCATGCCTGACAATCTGTACGACTAAAATGGAAGAAAATCGCAATATGAAATAGATTCAATGTAATATTTGTTTATATTTCTACTAAGGCACTAAGGTTATAGCAATATGTAAATGACCTAGAAACTTCGTTGACAGTACAAGTGTCTATGAGCAAATATAATTATGTACAGTACTGGTCAGAAATTCCGAGAAAATCGATTTCAAATGTTTCAAGGAAAAGCAAAAGTTATGAAAAGAAAATATATTTTTTTTGAGTTTCAATCATGAAACTTTTGCCATGCATGGACAACAGTCAGACATTCCATGACTGTATCTTGACAACAGTATGATAACTGTTCATACTAGAGTATAATCATCATATTTTGAATAAGAGAAATGTTATGAAGAAATGTGAAATTTTGATGTAATCATATGTGATGACACAGATCTAGTTGGTAAGTTCACCGATCTAACCACGTCCTTTCAGGATGCAGCAGTCCTTAAGCTACATACTTAATGCTGACATTGACATTCTGCTATGTGTGATATTTAATTACCTCTCTAATTATTGCATATGACAATTATTGTCACAAAGGATCTACTACAATTATGTCATGTGCTACGTACCTGGAAAATGTCATGCATTATCCCTAGAAAGCCTTCCGCAACCACTTTGAATGATTTCAGACCAGTTGCTCTTACGTCAGCAGTGATGAAGGTCTGTGAGAGAATTGTTTTAAACCATTTACAAGGAAAAGTTTCTCAATTTATTGATCCACTTCAATTTGCATAGAGAACAAAAAATGGTGTTGATGACGCCATATTACAGGTGTTAAAAGTACAGTTTATTCACAATTGGATCGACGTGGAAATTCTGTCCATCTGATGATTTTAGATTTTTCTAGCGCATTTAACACTATCCAACCACATATCTTAGTCCAAAAGTTGCGGAAAATGAATGTATCTCCTTCAATAGCCGCATGGATTTTTGATTCTCTCACCAACAGGCCCCAGTTTGTTAGACTTGGCTCTGGTAAGCATAGCACCATTCTTTCCAAGATTCTGAACACAAATACAGGTGCACCCCAGGGCATGGTACTTGCCCCATTCTGAAAGCCTAGATATTGGGAAACATTTTGGTAACCATAGTGTCACCATTGTTTACATAACTATCACGTGAAAGGTAATTTGCATAACCTTTCCAAAATCGGTTTTCCCTATGTTTTGTCTCAATATTCCAAATATCTGACTCAAACTTGCAAGCTGTCACGACGCTCTTCCAAAGCGTTCTCAGATTTTTTTTATATCTTGCTTAGTTTTTTAGAGCACAATTTTAAAGAAATCAGTTGGGTTAAATTAAAAGCTCTGGAAGTTTCTCTGGCATAAAAAAAGTTCAAGAAGGTTTGTAAATGTTCTGAGACGCACTGTAGAAGATCCTTAGGACAGCTTGCGCTTACACAAATTTCAGCCATATATCTCAGCAAAACATAGGGAACAAAACATAGGAAAACCAGCAAAATTACCTGTAGATACAAATTAACTGAAGAGAATTTATGTATTCAAAAAGTTTTGTCGCAGTCAAAAAAGTGTGAGGAAAAGTATGTTTCTTTTTACAGCAGAACAAAAAATAGTTGTGCAACAATGCATTGAGTAATGTGACTTTGACCTTTCAGGTGACTGGTCTTTGAAATTAATCAATGGTCAACATCAAGACCAAGGACAAAAGTTCAAGAGTCCAAGAGGTTTAGCTTTCCACCGAGATAAACTTGTGGTGTGTGACAGTGGTAACAATATTGTACAGATATTGAACAAAGATTATATCTGTGACAAAGTTCTAGGAAGCTTTGATGGTCAGTTTGCAAAGCCATTCCGGCCAAAGAATGTAGCCATCTCACATTTCAACCACTATTTCATACTTGATGATGAAAATAAACAAATTGTTGTTTGTGATGAAAACGGTGGAATTATACAAATAATTACTCTACCTGAAAACACCAAAGAAGTCTGGGACATAGCTCTGATGGATGACTTTGTTTTGGTAACTTTGCGCTTGATCTCTCCAGACATCCACGTGAGACATGAAAGAGATGACAGACTGGTCAAGTACACTCCAAATGGACGGTTTGTTGCAGAGGTTGGTGGTCAAAGTAGTGGCCAAACACAGTTCAAATGGCCCATGTCTGTGGCTGTAAACAGCAAAAATGTCATCATGGTTTATGACAATGGCAATCGGTGCATAAAGTGTTTTGACAGTGAACTGAATTTTTTACATCAATACGGGCAAATTCGGCTACCAGGGGAGATTGAGGGCTACATTAGTGTGGATGAAGATGATAATATTTATGTTTGTGATGTCAGAGATAGGATCAGAAAATATCAATGTGATGGAAATTTGATATGTGATCTATTGAAAGATGATGTGATACAACCAATGTGGATTGCAGTCATGGGTAATACAATTTGTGTTGTAGAGAGGAACAGAGATCAAATCAAAGTATTTTCCCAGTAGATGAATACACCAATATGAAGTGTATTTCTACATGACATCAAAATGTCAGACTTTGGAGGAACGTTTTGAAAGAAATAATATTGTGAGTGTTGAAGTTTGAACACATTGCATCGACGGCATCGTTGACAACAACGTCATGGCAACAAGTTGATTGCAAGGTTATTTTTCAAATTTAGAAATACCAAAATTGATTGTGATTTTGGTCATTTCATTCATCTCTGGGATATTAGAAATCGAAAACGGAGATGTAATGTGGTTATTATCAACAATTTTGACAAATTTTGACAAATTTGTCATGGAGGTATTTGACTGCCATTGTACACGGCATACATCAATGAAAACATTGGTCAAAAATGTTTGTTGATGTTTAAATATTGGTGTTATTTTTCACTTTGAAATTAAAATTGTGGATTTGACAATCTCAGAGATGCAGTCGCTCACATCATCTGTGTACTGACCATACAATCTTGCAAATTTTGAGACATTTTTGCCGAAAACGTCCACAACAACTTTACCCTTAGTGATCTACGCCATTCCAAGTTCAAGAACTACATGATGTATTCCCTTTGATCTCACTATGTTGACAGAGAGGTCTACTTGAGTCATTTCTTCGTTGTACAGACTTTTATGGGGTAGTTTTGAAAAATTCACAGTGGTTTCTTCATGTACCATATTTTGTACTTGTATTTTAGATATTTTCTGGACAGCTTAATCTCGATCGTTAGGGAGAGAATAATCTGTCTCCTTCCTGAGAAAAGTGGTTGCTGCCAGATGAAATTGCAATAGTTTCGAGAAACAATGTATCAAAGTTAGAGCAGTAATTAAGAACTCTTACATTCCAGACGTGTGTAAGATGTAAACAAACATGAAATATGATCACGAGCTTAGATCACGATTTATGTCATTGTTGTTTATTTCTTGTGAAATTCATGATACCAAATCTTTATATTTTAGATTTCAATCCAACTTTTACCAATATGTACAAGAATATATGAACGTCACCTCGTGATTTTTATATATACAACAGTCATGTGATCGCATTGTACTTTTATCTGTACTAACTTTAGCATTAAGTTTTGAAGCGAAAATTAAATACTTTGTACTGTCATACATAAAGATTTTTCCGAGAAACATCACAGCTGTTTCAGTTAACGACGAATTTCACAGATGTATATTTATGTGATGAATTATGCTCCTTCAGAGTTTTTACAGTCATTTTGTTGGTAAGTTACAAAAATATTATGAGTTATATTTTCAATGCGTTTTTGTGTTGCTTATTGGTGGAAATTGATGTATCAATACTTTAAGGAAGCACGTCGTTTGTAACTTATTGAATAGACTGACTGTTTGGTAGGCTTATTTGTCAGCCAGTACAATTTTGAATTTCTAATTTTAAATTTCAAGTGTATTTTGAATATTAGAGAGAAATATATATTTTATAAATTTTACTGTGAAGTTTGGATGTATTCAACCAGTTGTGAAGATTTGTAGTCGCGGCAATTATTCTTGTCTGGCGGGAAATATTGCATAATCCTAAAAGATAATGCATGTAAATCAATAGTTGTTTGTTATGAGTATGTTCAGGTCTCTATTAATACACATCTATGTACCCATGGCAATTTTAAATGATCTGAATAAAAAGCATGTTTTATTGTTAATTTTCAAGTGTCGGCGGGTTTTATTGGTCAATTGTTATATTTTCTATAAAAAAGTAAGAGCAAAATATGCCTACTTTTGTCATTTTGAACATGTTATACTGGGTTTTTTCAATTACGCAATTGCGCAAACTGCTCATTTCGAGTTATTGTTAGCCCTGAATAAGTTACTGACAACACGAAAATTGCGTATAACACACAGCAAGCAAAGACGTCCTCATGATGGCGACCCGATCACATAGTGTAGAGCCCTGTGAATTTGTTGTTGTTTCTAATTATAATACCCCCTTGGAAAAGACAAAATATTGCCTGTCATTGAGTTTTGGTGACTGCATGACAGGTAGTGTATGCATCCAAAAGAACAGCTGGCGAGGTAGTTTTGGTTCAGTATCCATGGATACTAGTTCAATTAGTTTATATTCATGTTGTGATAGTGGTAAAGTTTGAATGCATAACTTGAAACACTGTATCAATGATGGAATTATGGAAAATTCTAGCTTTGTAGGCGCGCTGCAGTAACTATCTTGATCATAGTGGAACGCCATGGTTTGATCACCGCATATTATCATGGATTTAAACTAATGCAAGAAATACGTCATCTTGCTTTAGGATTTTCGTGGCGATGCGTACTCCACTTCTGCCTCCCCATTGGATTGTGGGTAATGTGGACTTGATGTGGTGCATTGGAATTCATACTTTCTGTCTGCCGAACTCTTGGAAATCTGCTGATGAAAACTGCAGACTATTGTTGGAGAATATTTCTTCTGGAATTCTCCATCTGGAAAACACATTTGGCAGCTTTCCAATTACTCGTTCACTGTCATATGTCATATGTACAATTTCTAAGTATGCAAGTGAGTTAAGTCAGGGGCCCTGACCAAATTTCGAGCTGAATTTCGTTTCTAAAAAACTACCAGTCATATTGTGATGAAATTTGGTACACATATGTAGTTTAGACAGCTCTTTCAGTTTATGTCACTTAAATTTGCATAAAAGGTGTCACATGAGTGTTATATCGACACGTTCCCGCCAAAATCGAGTATATTATTTACTGGCATATTCCAACTTGTAAACCACATTTAAACTATATTTTTTCGGCATATGACAGTAGATTGGGTTCAGTACAATCGATCAGCATCCTTTTCAAAGAAATATTTCTGAGTTAATCGCTTCATATTTTTGCCAAATGCGTACGAATCGTAGGAAAAGTCTATTCTTTTATATTTATATATTTTATATATTTTAAAGCAACTTTACCAAATCATATATGTTAAAGGTATGGTTGTAGAGGTATTTTAAGCCTTAGTTCGAGAATAGCAAACTTTCTGGGGGGAAATGCGATCTACAAATTGGAGTTTTCGAAAGAAATCTGGTCGCTTTGTACGCAATCGGGCCATCTCGCAAGCTATCCAAAAGGTCATGACCCCATCGCCTGTTACTAAAACTGTTTATAATTGTAAATTGGAAAGTGGTTTCGCACATCATCCCTCTTGTCTTGTATGTGCTTTAATGTGTTTCTGTCTGTATAGGGTAAGATTGTTGATGTGAAAATGAACAAATGGGTTTTTAAAGCCATAGTGAGAAGTGGAAGTATGTCTTAGACCACCATGACCTTTAGACCCCACATTTCCTAACCAGTTCATTCCTTACTGGCTTATAAACATGGAGGTACCTAATGTACCTCCATGACATAAGCATATCTCTTCCTTAATTTTATATTGTATCTATGTTGTTGATCTCTGCATTCTTCTTGCAGAGAAACAAGAATACTCATGTTTTGATAGTTTTGTGTCCGACTCTGTTCATTAACACTTGTCACGTCATTTCTGATGCCGTGGACTTTGGCCTTAGCATGGCTGATGGATGGATTTTGTTTGTATGCGATGATCGGCCTTGTGTTCCAATTTCCACACAGTGCTTTAATGGGCTATATTTTGTTGTGAACACTAGTGTGTTCTTTGCCAATCCATTGGCTCGATGATGTTCCCGTTAGGACCTTCGTTTGTGATGTAATTTTAGAGATTTTCTGTTGTTATCTCATTTTTAGGCAGTGTTGTTTTAGTAATATAATATTCACGAGCCCTAATGCATATTCATGACAAGGGACTGGTCAGTTTCTTTGGCCTGGGAGGGGGAGGTGGATTATTTTTTGCCGACGTCAAAAAGTGGCTGCCCCCCCCCATTCCAACTTTCGAAAAAAAAGGGTGACCCCCCTGCGCGCAAAAAAGGTAAAACAAAAGATGTAGTATAATTTGAATAATTAAGTGTGAAAAAGTATGTGATATCTATATATATATACATATATATATATATATATATATATATATATATATATATATATATATATATATATATATTTGGAGTATAATTTAAACATTCAGTCGTGTGTTTTAATGAAATCGTTGTCATGTCAGTTGTAAGATAGGAACTTGAAAGCGTCAATTCTTAAGTTTGAATACAGTATTTTGAATGAGCTGTTAATGCACGCCACTCTTTTTATGCATAAGCTTATGTCCTCAACTGTTGTAAAAAAAATGTGATTGTGAAATATTAATGCATGTTGCTTTCTAATACTGAATTCTCATGGAGGAAATACGATGGTTTTCAATCGGGCTCAAATCCACAACGCATGGTACCCAATCATCTAGTGGCAGATGCCACAGACAAAACTGCTCGGCTAAATCCCAATCTCAAAAAAGATTGGTTCAATAAATGAGCTAAGGATGTCACAATTCTGACTGCACCCTCGTCACTCGATCGCCGTAGAGTTCATGAAGCACATACGCTAGTAACCACATTATCATACATCTCACACAAACGTTATCGAAGCAAAGCAATGAATACAACGCTTAAACTGGGCAGAGACAGCCTCGGGGACGATTCTGTCCACCAGCAGAACTATCAACCAAGGGTAGAGAATACATTGGTTTTCAATCGGGCTCGAACCCACAACGCACAGTACCCAATCACCTAGCGGCAGAGGCCACAGACAAAACCGCTCGGCTAAATCCCCAATCTCAAAAAAGATTGGTTCAATAACGAAGCTAAGGATGTTACAATTCTGACTGCGCCCTTGCCACTCGATCGCCGTAGAGTTCGTGAAGTACACACACTATCATACATCTCACACAAACTTTATCGAAGCGAAGAAATGAATACAACGCGAAAGTATCAGGGACTTGTCATGCTTTTCATATGAACTGCAGATTTCATAATAATTAGTACACTTTGCAAAACAGACTTTCAATTTACAGAAATCAAGATATATCTGACATATATCTCTGATATATTGATTAACTGCGTTTGAAGGGTGCGCCGAAAAATATATTAAACATCCAGATATCTGATATATAAACATATCTGATATATGAAAGTCAAACAGCTGAAGGGCATGCTGAAAAATATTGTTTTATATTTTAAAGAAATGCGCCTGAAGGGCGCGCCGAAAAATTGTTAAACATACTGGTATCTCAGATATATATATATATATATATATATATATATATATATATATATATATATATATATATATATATATATATATATATATATATATATATGTCTGATATACTAAAGTTTTGCACTAGGATGGGGCTCTGAAAAATAATGCAACTGAATGATGAAATCTGTGACCGGCACAATGTATTTTTCGCAAGTGTGACCATGTCGAAGTTAAAAAACACACTGATCCCCCTATTGGGCATTTCAAAAACATGGTGACCAACCCTATCACCAAAGTCAAAAACAGGGTGACCCCCCCCCCCCCCATGAATCCACCCCCAGGCCGAAGAAACTGGCCAGTCCCTAATGTTTTACACCCAAGCCTTAACCTACTTGCGTATCTGCTGTAGTAGTCCATGACGACCATATATTTCTTATAGTTGAGATCGCATAGATCGACAGCTATTTTCTGCCATGGTGTCTCTGGCAATGGCGTTGCCATCATCGTTTCTTTTCGCTGTGTTGGTTTATTTCCATGCATAATTTGCAATTAGCTATCTTCCTTTTGATATCGCTGGTGATGCCTGGCCACCATACTGCATAGATTGCTCATTCACGGCAATTTGTCACACCTTGATGTCCCTTGTGAATTTAATTCTCCAGGACCTCATCTCTCATTTGTGGTTTGTATGACAATTCTGTCTTGATAGATGAGTTTGCTATCATTCAGTGAAAGCTGATTTCTCACTGAGTAGTTTTGTTGAATTTCGTCTGGCACTTCTCTTGCTCGTTTTGGCCATCCTGGACTGGTGTATTCTAGTACTAACCTCAGTTGTTCATCATCCATCGTTGCTTGTCTGATTTCTTCCATCTTGTTTTGTGTTCATATCATGTTTTTCTATACACTGTTATGTAGGTCATTTTCCCCCACACTCATCATGACCTGACTTTAATTAGTCTAGAACATTCTCAAGGTCACTGCCCTTAACGACCTAACAATCTTGAATTCAATTCTTGTTTGGAACGTTAATTAGTTGTGTAAGAGAGATAATTTTAGAACAGTAATTAGCATGTCAATAAAAGTTCTATATTGTTCTTTTATGCTCTTATGTAAGCACATGAGTATAAATGGAGGCGGGCACAGCTTGCAGTCAGACCTTTTGGGATCTTGTCTCTTGTGTGTTACTTCAAGATTCTGGAAACTCCAGCAGTATCAATTTCAAGACTTTTCAAGACCTTTACTACCACGCTGGATTTATACTGTGGACTTTGTGCAACTTCAAGCCTGCAAGCCAAAGGACTGTTCATTCATCCGACTAACTGTTACAACTCTGAGACTGGAGATTTGCCGTCCCAGCTGAGATAAGTAGTTTGTACACTTTTACTGTTTGTATTCTATCCCTGACAAGTAGTTTTATTTTTCGTAATAAATTTCGTTTTATACGGAAACTGCTGAGTTCACCTTTTGTTCATTTTCTCTCTCGTGTAACAACACTGAATTGGATTTCTTGACAGTGTGTTAGCCACTACTAATTCTTTTCCGGGTGCGTATATTGACTTTGCATTGAGTCGCATCAACCTTAGTAGTAAGCATTGATATCTTAGTGGTGCTTTGTCAATGTCTTGGCTATTGACAAGGCACTAGTGGTTCGTGGTCAGTCTGTAGTATGAATGACTCTAGACTGGTGATGTATTGGGAGAATTTCTCACAAGCCCAAACGCCTGCTAAACAATCCATTTCGATTTGTGTGTACCGCTGCTCTGCTTTCGTTAGTGAAGGTGGAGCATATGCAACAGGCCTTTTGACATCATCATGTTGTTGCAGTAAGACTGCACCTAGTCCGTAGCTGCTGGTGTCTGCACTCACTATTGTTGGTTTGCTAGTGGCGTAGTAGATACCAGTGCTTCATTTTCTAGAATGCTTCAGCTTCCTTTATGCTCCAGACCCATGCTACATCTGTCTTCAGTGATTCACTTATTGGCTGTATCACTGTTGACAAATTTGGTAGGAATTTTCCTAGATACCGTAGTTTACCATACCGAGTAGTTGTCCCGCATGTACTCTGGTTTAGTTTTAGTCTTGACTCTTCAATGACTTGTAGTGTACTATCGAAGGGGATGTCATGGTCTTGTACTGTCTTGCCATGTATAATTATATCATCCATAATCGCTTCTGCTTTCTCATTGTCATGTTACAGATAGGTCATCCAACGCTGAAATATTTCTGGTGCGGAGGTGATTCCAAATGGCAGTCTGTTAAAACAGAATCGACCAAATGGCATGATGAATGTAGTTAACTTTGAACTTGCTGGATCTAATGGAATCTGCCAGAATCCTCTCAAAGCATCTAATTTCGAGAAAACTTTGGACCCTGCCAGTTTTCCGGCTATGTCTTCTAAAGTTGGAAGCACATACCTTTCTCTCTTCAATACGTCATTGACTTTCCTCAGATCCACGAACTTTCCCTATTGATTTTTGGACCACTACCACCGAGGCACGCCACTCTAAAGGTTCTGTGACCTAGTCAATGATTCCGCCCTGTATCATTCTCTGTAGTTCTTACTTTTCTTTTGGAAGGACTGGAAATGGAATTCGCCTTCTTGAGTTGACACTGTATGGCTTCACTTCATCTTTCAGCTCTATTTTACTGGCTTGTAATTGAATATGCATATGTCTCCAAACATGCTTTGGTTTGTTTGTTTTGGAATATCAGGCTTGACGACTTCCTCAGCTCTGATTACTAGACCCATCTCACAAGCAACTTCTTATCTAAGTAGATTATTAACATGGTCTCCGTCAGTGACGTACGGTAGACCTTGGTATGATATATTTTCCCCTTGTGATTTATGTCGGCAATGCACCATCCTTTACAGTTCAGCTTACCTCCTGGGGTGATAAGATTGGTATCTGGGGGTTTCAAAATTGCGCACTTTGGAATGTGTTTGTGTGCTTTCTCAGAGAAAACGGTGATGTCTGCTCCAAATCAATCTTGAAGTTACAATCTTGAAATTAATTACTTGTAGTATACTTTTCCATATATCTTCAACTTTACCTGCCAGTCACCCTGTCTTTTTCCCGTGCTGGAAACTTCTCCGAGGAAGAGTGATTGTTTTACTGACTCAACTTCATCATTACTTTCGGTGGTAGTGACCTCTTTGACACCTTTACTTCTGCAGACAGCTGCAAAGTGTCCCGTTTTCCTTTGGCTCAGCAATTACCCTTCTGATGTTATGGCCACACCTAGTGCAGCCACCTCTGGAATTGTCGTCCCTTTTACTTCTATGGGGATTTTTACCAGACCGAAATTTACCTTTGCCTTTCTGTGCAACTTCATCTAAAGCCTTGACGTTTCCTTGTGCTGCTACTTGGAAGGTCACTGTTTCAGAAAACACTTCCATGTCTACAGCCTTTTCTACTGTTATGTGAAGTTTAAACTGTAGTTTCCGTGACAGTTCTTTATCCTGAATGCCAACGATTAACTGATCTCTGATGTGCTCATATCTGTCACCGTACACACATTTGTTGACTATATGGTAAATCTCTCTCACGTATGCCTCCACGGTTTCCCCTGCCTTTTGTATGCGACGGTGGAAACATGCCGTTTCATGGACGACATTGCTTCTGGGAAAAACGTGCTCATCAGATTTCTACAAGACTTTCTCATAGTCGTTTTCATCTGCTTCTGCATCAAGTTTGAATCATGTGAGGATTTTCTCTGCCTCAGCTCCCATGTGATAGATAAGAGAATTTACCGGATCTTCCCCGTCTTCTTTGTTGAGCTTTGTAATGAGTCGGTATCTTGCAAAGCACTGCTTCCATTCTTGCCACTCTGGGGGCTTGAAGCTGAAGTTTTCAAGAGCCTTGATAATCGTTTGTGCTGCCATCTTTGTCTTCCTTTTCTCTTGGTTTTCAGTAGTTTACCACCGCCACCATGTCATGAAATACGACGAGGCTTGATGTCGTCTTCAATACATTTATTACTAGCTCTATGAAAGCTATATACTCAGCACAATTGACTGTCGACTAACTACAAACACGTCGATGTCTCATGTCGTCTTATGTAAAGTAATCTGATAATATACTGATTAGCATTGTAGCCATGTCAACTCCTAATAGTTCAAGACAGTATTGTCTGCTATACTACTGTGCAGAATGTTGGCAACATCGGTTACAATGTTACTAAACATTTTTTCTTGAATGTGTAAGTCCAATATAAATGTTTTTTATGCCATTTCTTTTGCGTTTCAACGACGGCCATTTCTTGACTTGAAGCAAACGCCCACCACACCTCATGAGGTATGCACAGGTTATGTAGCAAGTATGCACTCCTCTCCATACCAAACTACTAAGCATGTTCATATAAGATATCAACCCTATTACGCTACAGCAATAGAACTTAGAGTTTTTCTGTCTCGATTTCCATTTATCACTCGATTACTGCTGCAGTCGGGAGATAAAGAGCTGAACTCGTGCCCAACTAAACCACGTCAAGCTAATTTGTCAATGAGAGGTGACTTGAAGTCTTGATTCTGGAGAAACTGAGGATGAAAGTGTTGTGGACATTTTTAGAAGTATTCAGGCTGATATTAAGGAAATCAAAATAGATCTCAGTGGAGTATGTAAAAACATCGAGCGGAACAAAAAGTACTGCAGAAACAAAATGAAGAGTTGTCGGAAAGAGTTAAACATCTCGAAGCGGAATGTTTGAATTTACACTCACAGAAGACGAGAAACAACGTAATTTTCGATGTTATTGAGGAGACTGCAGACGAAATTTGGTCAGATTGAGATAAAGTGGTTTTAGAATTCATGACTACTAAACTAGACATCAAAGAAGCCGATAATAAAAACACAGAAGTGATAAAAAGAGCCTATCGCTTAGATGTACGACACAGACCAGATGAACCACGACTAATCATAGCGAAATTTCTGTCCTACAAACATAGCACAATGGTGATTGATGGAGGTCTAGTGTTCGCGAAAAAAAAAAGAAAATTGATTTCGTTCATGATCCAAGCAAGAGACGAAGGAAAGAAGGCATATCTTAGTTTTGATAAACTCGTTATTGACAAAAGAAAATTTAAATACGATGAATCAGAAAAGGGTACAGTTCCCAAATGGCGATATAGCCGAGCCCGAGAAAAGAACATAATGTCATTTGAAGTCTGGTTTAAGTAATGTATCATTTCTCTCATAGAATGCAATGGGACTGAAACAATGCTTATTTGTCAAATATAAAACTTTTTGTTCAAGTTCACTTTTGTTAGTATCTCTGAAACTTTGGCAAGATCTGAAAAACGATTTTCTACTTCCCTATCAACACATAATGCTTTTCATGTTATGATAAACGGACGAGTAATATTGGTCGTTTTCAATGCGGCATTTCGGCATTTGTATCATTGGAGATCATTACTTATGTTGAGCGCCTATTCGCTTTCCTTAAAAATGTAATAATCTTACGTATTCATAAGAAAGCGTTTAACACATTCGTTAAACTGGACATCCTGTTGTGTTGTACCTATTAACCATCAGAGAGTTCATCCAGCTATATATATATATATATAACTGGAAGAGCACATGAAATTGAAATCATTGAAAACTACCTTGTTGATTTATTTACACAATTTAGGGATTTCAATTCAATTATAATAGGTGGCTTGAACGCTAGGATTGGTGATCTAAAAATTATCGTACATGAAAGTGAAGAGAGTAATGTGGTTCTATCTCTTGACTATGATATTGGTAATTTTTGTTTGCCTAATAATTCTCGTGACCATCAGGTCAATAATTTTGGCCGTTCCCTTATTGACCTGTGTCAAAGTTACGACTTGCATTTTTCGAACTGCCGTTTTTAGGGTGATGACGTTGGAAATTTCATTTTTTGTACTGTAAACGGTGCCAGTGTAGTGGATTATGAAACTGTTCAGAGTGCTGTGTTCCCTTTTGTTCGTAACTTTTTGGTAGCTTTCTCTGATCTTTCTTATCACTTTCCTGTTTTCTGTAATATGTTCTTTCCTAATGGGACTTTTCTCAATGAACCGGATATGAAACTTCTTGTGGACAACAGATTAAGCATAAGTTGAAAACCTGAGTTATCTGGTGATTTTTGGGTAAATTGCAAGACGAAACTGCCGATTTTTACTTTCAAAATTTTAGTGCTGCCATACATTCAGGTAATGTTAACAATGCTTTAGACATTTTAAACAATGTACTTGACCGGGCTGCTTTTGAAATGAAATATACAGCCGGTGGCAAATGTTCCAAGATTTTAAAATTTAAAGGAAGCGAGGTGGGACAATGACTGTGAATTATCCTGCAAGTTAAAATTTGACCTTTTGAGGGCGTTTCGCAAGTCAAATAATGCAAAAGCGCGGAAGGAATATGTAAAAGCTCGAAGTTATCATAAAAGTCTTTGTAAATAGAAGAGTCAAAGTTCTCGAGAACAACAACTAAATATGTTTTTAACAAGCCTGAGCGATTCGTCAATTTTATATGGGGGAGGGAGGCGTGTAGAAGGTTGATGAGGTAGCATTAATTTTTTTACTTGATCCTTTGTACATTATTTTTGCCCCCCTCTCCCACCTTTTCTTTTTGTCAAGCCTTCTCAGGCTGATTTTTTCTATTGACATTTGCTATTATGTAGGAAGGATCTGCTTGTCCCATTGCCATAGAAATTGATATGCATGTTGACCTCCAGTACCTAATTTGCAGATCTTATTTGCTTTCGTCATTATTGTTTTTCCGGTTTTACTGTGCAGAAAGCATGGTCGTAACATCAACGTAGAATTTTGCTGCATTAAACAGATAGAAACAACATTCATTGTTGATCTTTGGCACCCATACTTGTATTCCAATCAAATGTGAGCAACACTGTGTCATTGGCGGTATTTTTATTTTATCATTCATCAGTATACAATCCCCTTACATGTTCATAAACACAGTCCGTGACTTTTGGGAAAAAAGTGAATGCTGCTCTTGTGCAAAGTCTATCATTCACTTGTAACTACTTTGATTTTGTAAGTTCATACAATTGTATCGCAGATATCCCGCATGTATTAGCTTGATTTCATGATTAAAATGTTTGTGTCATCAAAAATTTTTATACAATTTTTGTGACTTTTGAAATCAAATTCAATGATTATGTCACTCGTCTCCCTTCATGTGTTCTACCATTACATCCAACAACAAGGGGTTTAAAAATATGTCCATAATTTACTTCAAACAAAGTCATTTTGACATTGAAATGTGTAAAAAATGCTTTCGGCCAATTTAATATAATTGTATTCCTGTCTGTTTGGAAGTTTGCAAGGCTTTACTGTTTGCCAGATTTGCTAAAATTTCATTGAAATACAAATTCTGCTGTTGTGTACTTGTAATTTTTCCACTGTGTAGTATGGGCTATCACTGACCATAGTTTATCTACTGACGAGATACATTTACACAATCAGAGTGATATGATGCAAGACGGTAAATTTACTGAACTCACCGTTGATATCTCATACTGCAACTGTATCAGTGACAGGGATAATTCTCATTGTAAACATTTATTTCTTCAAAATGTTGTCTTCAATATAGAATTACTGTGGCTTGCGTTAATCTTAGGTGACCTTTTTATTTGTCACTGTGCCAACTTGATGCTTGTATCTGGTCAGACAGAGAAGAAGTGTTTTTACAAACGTCTTTGTCACAATTTGAATATGAATAAGATTTGAAAACAAAGAGTGGAAAGAGGATAAGTTAAACATTGTGTGTGGACTCTGAGGTGAACATTCTCTGTAATCTTCAAACCAAATAGACTATGCAATAGTTTTACTTCCCACTCAATGATACTATGCCTCAACCTGCTGGATTTTTAAATGTTTAACATTTGTAAAGATGTTGTGGTGCAATACATAAAACTCAGGCACAACGCCAGCAAAATGACCTTAAATGAACTTTCTATACAAACCTACAGGCCCTCATTACTTCTTAAGAAGGTTAGATGAATTAAATACAATGAGTTTTATGTCTGTAAAGGCATTTTTATTCTGAAGCCGTCCAACACTATACCATCACAATAAGTCTATGATTCAGTTACTAATATTTATTACATTCTAACAGAGAGGCGTTGCTTAGAGACATTATTTTGTTCTTGCTGGGACTCCCAGCGATAAAATGGTTGATAGCCTCCGACCTTTGACCTTACAGTACATGTTGACAATTTGCTACATGTTACTGTCAACTTCCCTGTGATTACTTCTGCTTTTTATGAGAACAGTGAATGCTACGTGGTCATCAGTTGGCACATTTAAATAACTCACTATCAGCTAAATGACAGAATTTGCCAACTCGGCCACAATACATTAGGTATGTTGAATTCTATCTTCTTATCTGTGGATTACTGCTATCCTCTCTTTTGCCAGACCCAATGTAACTTCTACCGGTATATGCATATCACAACAGGGCTTCAAGACTTTGTTACACCCGGATTACAACAATAATCAACAACTTTGTTCTTGTTAGTGTAGCCAGTGTAAGGGGAAACCCTGTTAAAATAAAGGAGAGTATACATCTACAGTTTACTCGACCACAACGTTCACTGCTGTCAAAAGCTTGAAAAGAAATATCAATGAGGCAGACACAGAAAATGTGCAGTTGTCTGCAAGTCAAACTATTTAATGAATCTCGTCAGATATCGCGAGATTCTCAGCAGTGAAAATACGGATAGTTTTCAATCGGATTCGAACCCACAACATACGGCATCAGTCGCCTAGCTGAGAGGACCGAGACAGAACCAGTCGGCTAAATCTCCACTCCCAAAAAAGAGTGGTTCAATAGCCGGCTAAGTTGTTACATTTTTCTGACTGAGACCTCTCAACACGTTGTCGAGTTCGTGAAGCACTCATGCACGCATGCTCACTATCATAAATCGCACATACACACTTTATCGAAGCGAAGAAACGAATTTCAGTGAAAGTCTGACACTGGTGGCGCTGTACCCACTCTCGCTAACAGGTTACTCATTCGAATGAGGTAGGTACGTATAGTACCTGTATACAGTATATATATACAATCAGAAAAGAAAATAAAAAAATAAAAAATGTCTATGGTTACATTAGCTCCACTGTCTGTGATGCAGTGCTGACAGAAAGATGGTTGTCCGCCATATTTCGTCTCATATTGGCAGTGGCAGCGTCAATCATCTTTTTTTATTAGGCGTTTTTTCTCCAAAGCAGCTAGTCCTATTGCTTAAAAATATAATAGGCAGGTTCCCTAGGGTGACCTTTGTAAGATTTATGTAAATTGTGTCAAATTTGGAATAGTTTTACTTTTCGGAATTTTTTTCCAATTTTTAGGTAAAAAATCTTGTCTGAAACAACTTTTTTGATTGCTTTAAAATTTGGCATGATGTTCTTTAGTTATCTGGGTCTGCATTGTTTAAATTTTTGGAAAATTTTGAAAAGCTGGATACAGTATGTTGATTTTTGGAAATTGTTTTGAATTTTTCATAATTGATCTGTCTAGAATCCCCTTACACGTTCATAATGACTCTCTGTCACTTTAGTGAAAATGAGAGTAAGCTGCACCTGTACAAAGGTTATAATTCATTTCTACTGATTATTTATAATTGTGTCGAACACAGAACTCCAACCTGCAGAAACATGATGAAAGTTCTTGTGTAATCATATATTTTTTATACCATTTTTGTTACTTTTGAAATCAAATTAATTTTTGGGTACAAATTCAGAAACAGATCTGTCCCATAATGCCATTATGGTGACCTCTAATTCAATGACTAGGTAACCTTTCTCCCTTCATGTCGTCTCCATTACATCCAACAACAAGGGGTGCAATAATGAGTCCAAAATTTACATCAACACGGTCATGTCTACATTGAAGTGTGTAACCAATGCTGTTAGCAGGCTTAATATAATTGTATTCCTGTCTGATTGGAAGTTTTCAATGGTTTACTGTTTGCCAGACTTGCTGAAATTTTATTGGCAATATAAATTTTGCTCTACGCATATTTTTCCTACTGAGTAGTATGCGCTATCACTGACCATAGTTAATCTACTGACGAGATACATTTTCACAATCAGAGTGATGTGATGCAAGACGGTAACTTTACTGAACTGACCATTGATATCTCATAGTGCAACTGTATCATTGACAGGAATTATTCTCATTGTAAACATCTATTTCTTCAAAATGTTGTCTTCCTAATGAACCTGTGTACCAAATATTAAAGTTATCATTATGAGTACTCATTGGAGAAAAAAATGTTTGATCAAAAATTTGGAAAATTGCCCCCAAAATACAAAGATTTCACTACAATTTATACAAACTTTACTGAGGTCATCCCGAAGAACATGGATACCAACTGACAAGCCATTTCAGAGAACGAGTGTTTTTGACTAAAAACTGAAAAAAATACCCCAAAAATACAAAAATGCAAATTTCACCCAAATTTGTAAACATCTCATTTAGAATACCGGTACGTAGGAACCTGATTACCAAGTTTCAACTTAATCCGACCAACACTTGGAGAGTTTTAGCAATTTGCAGAATTTTTCCTTTTTTCCCCTAATTTGCACCTGTACAGCAAATACTAAGATGGAAGTGCTGCCATAAAGGAATTTTTGCAGTGGACGGACACACTCATTTACATACGTACATACATGCCGACAGACACACATACCGGTACATACAGACAGGCAATTTTTCCAAGCTATAAGACTAGCTGTAATTGGCATATATATGTATGAACATATGGGAGCTAAAATTTAGTCAAGATTTACCAATATTTGAAATTCAAAATGGCCACCCTCTCTGTGTTAGCTCTATGAGGTCATATAAAATTTTGATTTTTGATAAACTAAGATGGTGAAAAGTTTTCATACACAAAGAGCTTTAAAATGAATCCAGACAAGTGGTAGGCCAGAAAAGAATTGTAAAAGTTTCACAGTCTGAATATCAGTCCAGTAACATTCAACTATCAATCTTTTATCGTAATTCACATCTGTTGATCAAATGGAGCACATTTATTCTTAGAGCAGTGCAGCGTAAATCCCAACTCAGATCTGAAACATTTGCCACATTTCTGACATTTTAGCTCACTGCCGTCCACATGTGTCTTACAGTGTCTTTTCAAGTCTGTTATCTTAGAAGTCTTGTAACTACAACACGTACACTCAAACTGTTTGTCATTGGAGTGCAATAACAGATGCTCTTCAAGGTGACACCTGTGTTTAAAAGTCTTCCCACAGGTTTGACAGAGAAATGTTTCTTTTTTACCACACAGTAATCGGTCTTTTATTCTATGAGTGGACCTCATGTGATGTTTAAATGATCCTCTAAATTTGTATCTTTTTGGACACAAATGACAGGCATAAAACACAGAGCTGTGACTTTCTTGGTGGTGCCTCATGGCACTCACAAACCGAGTTTCATATCCACAAATCTTACATTTTTTGATATACTGCTTTCCGGCTGCTTTCTTTTTACCGGAACATGCATGTTTTTTCCAGCGCGATTTGAGCCAGAAAGATTCAGAACATTTACTGCATTTGTAAATTCTACGATCACTATTTTCATTTTTATCTGCATTGTCCCTTGTACTGGCTTCATTACCAAGTGTGACATCACAAAGGTTAACAGATGGTACAGACGAAACTAGAAGCTCGTACAAACTATTACCATCTTGTGTCTCATCCTCACCGTTGTCTTTTCTGTTTTTATTTTTGATTTTGTCAAAGTTCTTACCACTGCGTGTATCAGCATTTTGTATGACATGATTTCCTACGCTATAAGTCTTCAGGGCAGAGTTGTTTACGCCAGCTCGTGTCTTGTACTTTCGTCTCATCCTTCCCAAACAGTGATCTTGTTCCGTAAAAGATTCTCTCCCTCTCTCATTACTGTCATCAGCATTATCATTTGTACAGGTTTCCTCAGTGATTACAACGTCTTCATCTTCCAATTCTATTATCACACTTCCCATCTCATCACCTACTACCTTCCTCCCTCGTGCTGGAACACTGACACGGTGGTAAGTTATGTCTGTTGGTGTCTCACCTTTGAGAAGAAAAATCAGAAAAAAATCAGTTTCATTACTGAAACACTGAAGTGACTGGTTAACAAGAGACAACAACTACAACACTGCCTTATAGTGCTAGCCAACTTACCATACTTTCTCAAGTGGTATAACAGATTGAGTTTTAGAATTACACAACTACAACACTGCCTAGTGTCAGCCAACTTACCAAACCATCCATTGGGGTACAGTGGATTGAACTTCAGAATTTTGCAACTAACGGTACAACACTGCCTAGTGCTAGCCAATTTACCAAGCCATCCTAATTGGTACGGCAGATTGAGATTCAGAATGACAACTGCAGCACTGCCTAGTGCTAGCCAATTTACCAAGCCATCCTAAGTGGTACTGCAGATTGAGTTTCAGAATGACAACTACAACACTGCCTAGTGCTAGCCAACTTACCAAGCCCAGGCGTACCTACGTAACGATATCATAGTTAAGGCAGTCAAAGAGATACCATGACTATGCATGCAGTAACTTTAACCCTCGGTCTAAGTAGCAACTGCTAGAAAAGTGATGCTGACACAGGGTTATCTTGAAGCCGAGATTAACCCTTTGAACCCAGCTCAGACAAAAATGTCTGCATGATGTCATAGGGTATCAGGGGGACAGGATGCAAAGGGTTAAACCAAACATTTTGAAGAAAATTCCACCGTTGGTGGCTCTAACAAGACCAGAAAGATGCCGGCGATAAGAAATTTATGCTACATCTTTGCTATCTTTGTGTTGACTATTGTTTAAAGTAGTCAATACAGCGTAGAACATGTGAGAAAGAGTACGGTACAAATAAAGTGTCCATGTTCATTTTTGAATAATGGCTGAGATTAGTTGATGAATGTAAGTTGACCAGGGCCTAGGCCATTAATTAATAATACATGACACACAAATAATGTCCTCAGGGCACATTAGTTTATCCGAAGTCATTTTATCTAATTTCTGTGCCACTTCAGATATCAAGTTTTGGTAAATTGAAGTTTTTCAAGTTATTGCTAAAATTGACCGAAAGAATTTGTTTTTATTTGCTTTAGAATTAGTTAGTATATAGCCATCAATATTCATTGAACTAGGTCTATTGTAATGTTCCGGACAGAGTTGAGATACAAAGTTTCAGAAAAAGAAAGTCACGTCATTTTCTGTCTCTGGATAGACATAAGAATCTCACAACCTTTCTGGTATATGTATTATTTATAACAGAAAATATAGCTTTAGTTTTGTCCCTTAGAGTACAGCTGGGGTAGAGTAACTGTGCTTAAAGAACTATCAGATTACTGCATTAACCCACTGGTGATGATTTATTTCAAGTTTATTTGTCATCTGTGTCACAAGTACGTTTTATTTCATAAATTACAATGTATTATTTATTAATGAACAGATACAGAGAAAGCCCCCTATCGATGGTTGATACTCACAGCTTTCCACCACTGAGAATGTATGTCAAAGGGTATCCAAAGGCATCGTGGGAGTTTGCCATTGCCAATATTAATGCAGATCTTACAGTGTGTTTCAATTCGGTGCAACAAACTCAGTGTATGAGATTGACACATTACATGTACAAAACAAATGATTAACTTGACTATCACGACACATGTCAAAGTAAACTGGGGACCTGTACTCCAAATATGAAAGGAATGGGACTGGCCATTTTGAAGAAGCTTAGAATGTGAAAGTTGACACCGCCACATATCCACTTAAATGAGCTCCCTGTTGCTGACAGTGGAGCTAACAGAGTGTCATCAACTGGTCAGATATTGGTCTGGACAGAGCTGCCCCATGCTGGTTTACTGTAATTAATCAATGTGTGATACCCAAGTTAGTCCTTTATATTGTACACAAAAAGTACCCATTTCATATACCAAGTTGGTTTATCAGCACATACCGGTACTTACATACATACCGTACATACAGACAGACATACATACATGCATGCATGCATGCATACATACAGACAGAAACAAACATACAGACATACATGCATACATACAGACACACATTGACAGACAGACACATACAGACACACAGATAGAAATACATACAGAAATACAGACACATACATACAGGCATATACATACATACAGACAGACAGACATGTACACACATACACACATACATACAGACAGACAGACAGACATGCAGACATACATACATACATACAGAGACATACAGACACGTACAGACAGACATACAGGCATACATACATACAGACAGTATGTATGTATGCCTGTATGTACCGGGGTATGTCATACAGACATACCTACAGACAGACAGACAGAGAGACAGACAGACAGCTACAGAGACACCACCGACCTGCCATTTAAGCCCTTTTTGGTATGTATACTTATACCAAATGAGAGCTAAAAAACCACGATTATGTGAATTTGAAATCCCAAGAGCTGGGTGTGACAAAGCTCTCTTGAAATATAACAACACGGTACAACATTGATGATTATTGAGCATGATGATAAATTTATTAACACAAGTCATTTTTTATCAACTTTCACAACGTCATAAAATACAATATAACTCAAATATTGTGTTCTTCAAGTTAAAATGAAACAAGTCATCGTTGATGACACAGTCCCCACTTGTTAATGGGTACTTTGATTACAGGTCCTCAGAGAGGATAGAGGCCTCTTCATTAGGTCTGTGATAAAAATA
>LD348748.1:16909-28948 GCA_001465055.1 Ptychodera flava | reverse complement strand
GAGATATCTGCGTGAACGGACGGACGCACGCACGCACGCACGCACGGACGCACGCACGGACATGACCAAACCTATAAGTCCCCCCGGACGGTGTCCGTGGGGACTAAAAACTTTTAATATGCAAACAAGCATGATACTGCTAAATGTCCTTGCATGGCACTACAACATAGTGAGCTTAACATCTGTACCAAGTTCTATTAAACTTGCAGTGGTGTTTCAAGTTGTACCACGTTAATACGAAAATTAATCAACAATGCAAGTTTGCAATTAATTGACATGGTACTGCTGATTGTATTCGCACACTATCTGTATCAAGTTTCATCATCTAATCTAGAGGTCAGAGTTTCGTGACATATATAATTACGAAATTCATTGAATATTCAAATTGGCAATTTATTAACAAAGCACTGCCTTATGTCTTTGTGCACTGTTAGACCTCTGTATAACCGATATCTGTAAAATATTGCATTAAATGTGGCAGTCTCTCTAGAAAGACGATGCTTTCTCAAATTTCTCAATCCAAAACAATGGACATGCATATGTGTGACATGGTACATTATCCTTGTACCTAGACTCTCTCACAGCCCCTCGCTGGCTACACCTCCATGCTTCACCTCAGACTACCGGTATAATACCGCCCTCAGCAGATGAGCCAAGCAAAGCTGGCGTTCCACTATAACCTGGCTGGCTCGGTGAGCCTCGCTTGCTAGAAAGACTATTGAGGGCCCATGACAATATGGTTGAGGATAGAGCTGCGTAGCGGACGAGAGGCTGTAAGAGAGTCTACCTTGTACCAAGTTTGAAAAGAATTGGCTCAGACATTTCTGAGTTACCTGTGTTGACGTAGGGATGGATGGACACATGGATGGACAGAGCCAAGTCCATGTACGGTACAAGTCTCGTGGGCCTAAATTAATTGTAGAACCTTTCCAGGTACACTCTCTAGCATGTTCTACACAGTATGGACTACTTTATACAATGTTCTACACAAAAGTACCATAGAGGTAGCATAAATTCTTACCTTTGCTAGCACCTGGCTTGTTAGCGTCGCCAACGGTGGAATTTTCATCAAAATACTTGGTCTTTAGTCAATGCATCCAGATAATCCTTCGTTGGCATCATTTTAGCGCAGGGACTACTTAGACCCAGGGTGTTAATTACTGCACCCACTGCAATGGCATCCTTACCAGGTGGGACTGTAGATTGAGTTCTGAACTACAAATACAACACAGCATGTTGCCAGCCAACTTATCTAGCCATCCCAGGTGGTTTAGCAAATTACATTTTAGAATTACAAATACAGCACTGCCTAGTGTTAGCCAACTTACCTAGCCATCCAATGTGGTACAGTGGATTGAGTTTCAGAACTACATATACAGCACTGTATACATGTACCGGTAGTGCTAGCCAACTTACCTTGTGCCATCCCATGTGGTATGGAGGAGTTAGTTTCAGAATAATTCATTTCCACTCCTTCCCATTCACCAAGCTTAAGTGTTTTTAAACAATTACATTGGGAAAAGGAAAACTTTCTTGAAACAACCAAGTGAAAGATACTATTCTACTGTTTGTTTTTGTTTAAAAAAACAATAGTAGTATTGCCGTATAGTGCCAGTGTTCTCCACAAATAAAAAAATTAAGTGGGTGGCTAATTTGCATAATCATTTGCATAATATTAACATAATCATTTGCATAATATTTACATATAGTTTGTGTTCACCAAAAATTGACAAAACAGTGTACTCATGGAGCAGAGCCCCTCCACTGATTTTTTCAAAATTCAGTACATCCTCACTAAGTTGCATAAGCTCCTACCCTTGTTTACTCAAATAAAGAATGGTTAGGAGAGTAAAATATACCGTTAAAGTTGCTAAAACTGCTCAGATCAAAGTAACTATTAAAAGATGTAAAACAATGACATATCGAAGTTCCCGTGACAGCATCGCTAGGAAAATACTACGTTTTTCAGTACGTTTATCAGGGTTCTCTGACAATGCGCACCCCTGGTACCAAAATAGAAGAGTCCCACTCTGATGTCATATCCGCCATTGTTTACGGCATATTTTCATTCACGCACGCGATCTGTGATTTTATTCTCTTCACATGCATTTTCATTTGTTTAAAGCAAGTAACGCTCCATCTGTTAAGAGTTTTTACCGCTGACTATAACAATTTTCATTGCTATGTTGCTGTTTTCACAAGATGCTGACCGTTCGATCTTGGAAAGTTGAGTTGCTTTTACGTGCAGCCAACGCATGCCGGTGCAGTGACAGACAGTTCCGTAAGCTATACTACGCTGTTGATCGGCAGCATACATGTCTTCGTTCCACGTTTACTTTTTATTTCAAGATGTGAGTCAAACAGAAATTTCACCAAATTGCCACTTCTGTATCTACGGAATGTGTAATCAGTTTGATTTCAAATTTTTCGTCAAGTAAGAGCAGAAATCGTCGCTGACTTTTGCTGTCTTTTGACTATGGTTTTATATCAATTTTTCTGTCCTTTACAATTTCTTTGGATGGGTCGGTGGAGTCAAGGGTTTAACAATAGCGTCGCGGGCCGCGACGCTGTTTTGGGCTGGGAGAACCCTGAATTTGAGGGTGTTAAAAGAATGTGTACTTTCTTGGGGGGAAATTCGGCAGAATCAATCGAGACAACACTTAGATCTTGATGCGACCGCACAGTTTATTGTGTCACCGTCCGGGTGGCGGGACGGTGATTGTGTGAATGGGTTGACAAGTCGGTCGAGCTTCTCTCGCGGTCTTTCTTCCGCTATGGTCGTCGTGACATATCTTGATGAGGTATTAAAATGACAAATTCACACATACAACAACAGCAAAATGTGCCTTATTGATTTAAATTAACACCTTATTGAAATTAAATACAGAAACAAACAAAAGCACGGCATAAAAACATTGCCGTGAACCAAACCCGCCACCCCAGAACAAAGGCTGACGGTGGGTTTCAAGAGCATGGGCGGCCGAAAATTAAACTGGGCGGCATAGATTTTATCTGGGCGGCCGTGAAATTAAAGTGGGCGCACCGCCCACTTAAAAGGCGCCGTGGAGAACACTGAGTGCTCTAAAACTAAATTCACAGGAAAAGTCATAGCTTGTTTCTCTGTGACACAGTTATGTCATACATGTATGGTGTGTTTTCCCATAGTATTACATGTCCAGATTGAACTTTTTCCAGATACACTGTATGCATTAATTAGGATATGCAATGCAGTGCAGACAACAGACTTCGTAATGAACCTTACACTCAGAAAATGCACAAATTTGTATATTCTTATGCCAAATGATAAAGTAGTGATTCTGATACCATAGCATTAATGAAGGCAACCATAAAGCTAAATATTGAATTTCAAAGATACCATATATTACACCAGTGGATCAGAAATATTGTTTCAAGAAACATAAGCAACCCTAAAATTTGGCTTACACAAATTTCATCATTTCAACAAACCTAAATGAGGTAATCCCTGTGAACTTAATTGAAAATATAATTTAGTTTGTATTAAAGTTTCTTCAAACCATAGTTTTGAACAAAATTAAGCAAATTTTGAGGAAAAAAATTCCCTGAAACTTAAAATTGCCATGTGAATACTCTCAAAAGCATTTCAAAGCCCACACCTCTACATGAACAAATACAGTACATGTACCGGTATGTTCAAATAACCCCCCCCCCAAAGCAAACATGTATTATGTCAACATTGTTACATTGTAGCAAAAATACTGAAAAAATAACACATGGTTTAATATTGTAGTAGTTCAGGATGTTAGCAGCGTCATGTTCTGAGATATCTGAACTTTTATGAAATGAATGGAACTCTTCGGAAACCTACAATTTGCATGTTTACCCACCTTCCTTTGCCATGGAATTATCATCATCTTTGTCAGATAGAAACGCGTGCTGTCCGTGTGTCTCATCATCATCTGACTCTCTATGATCTCCATTTCCTTCCAACTCTTGATTGCTGTCATCCATTTCAACATTTTCATCTCTCTTGTCTTGAATGACGGTATCTTGCGCTACGCTGTTTGCTTCACTCTGTTTGTCTCCATGTATTCCCTGTGTACCACCCTCACCTCTTTCCGTTGCAGTGTTCAAACACTTGTACACTTCCCCAACATTGTCATCAAAATCAATGCTGTCAGCTCTACTGTCAGCACATATGCCGTCTGTACTTGGATGCGAATCAGTTTCATTTTTAATAGTTTGAATGCAATGATTTGCACCCATTGTCTTTCCTTCTACCTGGTTACTAAACTGTTCTGCTGAGTATCTTCCAAATCCACTCTCATCGCTATCGTTTTCCTCTTTCACAGTTACTCCAATCTGTGGTATTGTACCATTTGGTTGATTGCTGTCTTGGTGAAATGACGGTGAGGGTTGGGATGACTGGAAATCCATGTCATCTTCTGTGTATACATTATTTGTGTCATTCTCTCTTCTTTGCTGAGTGACATAATCGTATCGTTGCGTTAGGTGTCTAGGAACCATAAATGTTGCATCAAAACGGTCAAAAAAGTTATTAACAGTCAGTTCTAATGTATTCTTTTTCACGGATGTACGTCTGCATTGTGTGGAACCAACAAAGAATCTACCATGGGCTTGCGCATTACGCTGAAGTTTGCATAGAATATCAGTTTCTGTCAGGAGATGGTTTTCAGTCACTGATCCTAATAACTGATTGACTTCGATAATCCCACATGGATAGGGTACACTGGGTGATTCAGTTGTGCTACCATGTGATGTCATCAATTCAGGTGTGGTCAGCTGTGATGTCATCAATTCAGGTGCGGTGGGTTGTGATGTCATCAATTCAGGTCTGGTAGGCTGTGATGTCATCACTCTTTGGCTGCTATTGACTGCCAGCCTTATAATACGCCCACTTTGACACAAGTAGTTTACCAATAGTGTCATATCTGTAACAGAGTTATGTGTGAATCATTTACAATACGTTCAACAAATGGATACAAAGCTGGTAATAGGAACTTGAACAACTGCTAAATTGCTGAATTGAAGTTTAAATTCTGGGAAGGAAGAAAAAGTTGAAAAACTGACTTTAGTTTGAGCAGAAATTAGTAGAATCCTCCTTGATTCCTTTCTCTGATGACAACTCAGCAACTTCAGCAATGGGCTGCCAAATTAAATAAGGCGTGCACAAAGGATTATGGGATTAGCTGTCACATTCTACGATCACACAAAATTCTGCCACAACATAAAATTAATTTGAGGTACTAGTAAAATTAATTCTAGCTACGTAGTTTGGCATGTTAAATTGAATAGAAAATGGAAAATTATTTTGATATACTGATAAAATTAATTCTAGACTACACAAAATTAATTCCAAAACATAAAATTAATTTTAACAGATTATTTCCATGAAAATAGAAAATGAATTCAAGATATCAGTAAAAATTAATTTTTTTCTACATAACATTAATTCCAGCATGTTACAGTAATTAATTTAAAATATGTTTAATCATATCAAGGAATATACAAAAATTAATTGACAGTACTAGTAAAATTAGTTTGAGACTACATAAAATGATTGTAACACATTAAAACTTATGTAAAATAATTTTGACCAGAACAGATCTCTAGATTTCTGTGTTTTCCATGAAGTAGAGTAGTACCCGTATTATCTAGATTTCTTTGTTTTCCATGAAGTAGAGTAGTATTAAAATGACTGATATTTTGGCTGATTTTGATGATTGATTTTTAATCTTTGTAGTACTGCCATTCCTACAAAGGCTATGATCTGCAAGTTTTGGTAAGCTGAGAGCTGGTTTTTATAGGTACAAATGTATTGCCATTCTTGGATTGTTTAATATGTTTACTTGGGCACTGATCATGCAGAAAATGTAATAAAACTAGAAAGCATTTGCAAGCAAAAGCGAAGTTCCAGAGACCAGAGCAGCGGAAGAAACAAGAGAATGTGTGACAAAGATAGGTGCAGAATGAAAGAGTGCTTTGGAATTTAATATTCAAGCACGTACCTATAGTTAGGGCTGATAGCAGTAAACACCAATACAACTTAAAGCAAGGCAGTCCGGGGAATTACAGTACACAGATTACAAATGCCTACATGTACGGTAAAAACGCAACTGATACATACGGGGGCGACATCTCACGGAAATGTATATCAGACGACATTCTCGCGAGCCAGAGCAATTATTTTCGCTCCGCTAGCCTACGCAAAAATCAGTCGCTTGACGCTGAGTTGTTGCCGTAAAGAGGCGCGTAGTTTACGATGATGATCAGACGAGAGGAAACATCGGACCTACGCCGTTGAAATTGAAAACCGAGGCCACATGCATTGTCATTTGATTAAAAGCACAGACTAAAACAATTTTCATTGCTATGTCGCTGTTTTCACAAGATACTGACCGTTTGATCTTGGAAAGTTGAGTTGCTTTTACGTGCAGCCAACGCATGCCGGTGCGATGACAGACAGTTCACTATGACTCAGATGAATGCCTAGCTCTGCACGGCAGTGTGTTACCGGCGTTAAACGGCCTCCCACCACAGCCCCGCAGACTGATATAGGAAAAACCGCTGGTGGCTCCTCAGAAATACGGCAAGCAGTTTCTCCGCCAAAACAGCAGATTTTGAATCCAAATTTTGCATTGATCTTCGTTTTCGAGCACATCCACCTCGCCTAGGTACACGATGTGCCCAGCCGTGCTTGTAAACTTAGGGAAAGCCTACATTTCTTTATCTATGCGAGCGAAGCGATCGTATGCCGCCGCCATTTTTAATCTCATTCAACCATGGGCATTCGGGCGAAACAGTGTAGCGCCACGTACGGCGAGTATTTAGAGAAAAATAAAATCAAAAAGCAACAAAAAACAAAGCGAAAGAAAGCTAGAATTATTAATAGCTGAAAGCAATATGATAGTTGAGCAATCAAAAATAAAAAATAAATAAATAAACAAACAAAAAATGCCCATTAATCCCTTCCGAGTTGAGCGATAACGTCATAAGCGTGACGCAATGCATTCTGGGTAATTACGGTAAAATTTGTGTGTAGCATGTTCTATGGTAGTAATACCGGAAATAGAGCAAGAAAGAAAGAAAGAAAGAAAGAAAGAAAGAAAGAACAGGGAAAGACACTTATTTTTTTATCCACTTGCCCTTCGGGCAAGTGGGGGGTTCGGTTCACTTGCCCGAATTAGAAAACCACTTGCCCAGTATAATTTACGTGTTTGAAAAAAGCTAAAACATTGGTTTTTCATTTCACACACTTTATTTTGAAAATTATCATGTTATCATGAGAAAATGTCAGACATTCTCATAGGGTTCTCCTCACACTTCTAAGAGTGCTGGACAGCTCATTTAAATTCAATCAATTATTAAAGCCCCACTAGCAGTATCATTTAGCATTCTTTATGTGATTTTACTTCTGAACTAAAACAAGATTTTTGGAATGTGCTCTTTGAGGGGTTGGAATACAAGTATTGTTAACTGCCCAGTGAGACTGCATGTGCAATTTTGAACAAGAAAAATAATGTGTGCCCAAACGTAAAATGGCACCCAATGCAAATATAGCAAAAACAGTGTACACCGTGCATATATGCATTTGAATATTCACGGGAACAACAGAGTAGTCCAATGTAATGCATAGTGTTCAATGTTTTCAACTGGGACAAAAATGTTTTGTTTTCTTTGTAGTATGGTGGGAAATCAAAATAATGGTTAAAATGTAAATTTACTTTTCCAATTTTTCACTAAAGAATGTTTTGTAAAGCTGCAAAAGACTATATCCTGTTAATGGGTAGAATTTAAAGAAAACCAGAAAAAATAGGAAGCCTTTTTAGGTCTACAAATTTCAAGATTTACAGCTAGTGGGGCTTTCATATTCATAGAAAAAATTCTAACAGTTCATATGTTTGTATGTTTACTTTCTTGGGTCTTAATGTACAAATAATAACAGCCATTTTAATTGTACCTTCAAAGTATTTTTGCAGTTAAAAGTTTGAACTTATATATACAGAAAGAAAAAAATCTGTAGCTATATAGGAATGTTTTGAAGCTTCTGAAAAATAATGTACTTCTTTGTCATGTTTTTACTGCGCTGACATCATACACAAGCCCTATGAAGTTTGGATTACCATTGCACTATACCAGTATCCTATGTTTTTCTAATAACCTAGGTGGTCTTTTTAATGCTCATGCGCAGACCAAATAGAATTTAAACCAATAACCTAAGGCGTCGGTAGTTTTCTATGTGTCTTGAAAGATGAATTTCTCCATGTCAAACTCGCTCCAATTGCTTCTTGACAGTCATTTTTGGAACTGGAAAATTCACAAACAGTGAGGTTGGACGGAAAAGTAACTTTTAGCTTATTGACCTGAAAATTAAGTCAGTGTTCATTGAAAATTCAAAGACTGGACCCGTTGACACCAAAGCTTGCTCATGACTTTCATTGCATGCGGTCTTGCCATGATGCCACTCACTGTCACTCAACAAGTTAACATTGAAGAGTACGTTTTAGTAAAAGTCCCATTTTTGTGGTGATTTTTCACCACTGGACTTTTATTTTTACATCATTATAAACGTTCATACAAAGCACAAAAACCGCTTGGTGTTTCTTTTTTTTTTACCGTATCGACATATTGTGAGACACCGTAACCTCACAGACAATGCAATGAACTTTGGTGAACGTACGCTCCACCAGCTGAACAGCTTTTTCATATGTAAAATCAGCGTACGGTATTTAACCGGTGGTATCGTTTGAACTGCATTTTATTGAAAGCGATCACATGATTCTTTTCATCAACTCTTCATGCAATTTTATGAAACATCTTATGGAAATGTTCACAATGACATAATATGAAATTTTTTTGTTGTTTAAGTCCGTGTTGCCTCACCAGAAAATCGCTCTCGTGAATTCGATTTCTAGGTATTATTTTTTTCACTTGTCCCGTCGGGCAAGTGGCATCGGAGGTTCACTTGCCCGAACGCGACTTTCACTTGCCCCGGGCAATCAGACAACCCTTAGTGTCTTTCCCTGAAGAAGGAAAGTGAGCAAAAACTAACAGTTCCAGAGCTGGTCTCTGGAACTAACTAGAAAGCATTTGCAAGCAAAAGCGAAGTTCCAGAGACCAGAGCAGCATAAGAAACAAGAGAATGTGTGACAAAGATAGGTGCAGAATGAAAGTAGAGTGCTTTGGAATTTAATAATCAGGGCTGATAGCAGTGAACACCATAATACAACTAAAAGCAAGGCAGTCCGGGGAATTACAGTACACAGATTACAAATGCCTACATGTAAAAACGCAACAGATACATACGGGGGCGACAACGCACGGAAATGTTTATCAGACGACATTCTCGCGAGCCAGAGCTGCAATAATTTTCGCTCCGCTGACCTACACAAAAAATCAATCGCTTGACGGGCAGCGCAGAGTTGTTGCCGTAAAGAGGCGTGTGATTTACGACGATGATCAGACGAGAGGAAACATCGGACCTAGGCCATTGAAATTGAGCCACATGCATTTTCATTTGATTAAAAGCACAGACTAAAACAATTTTCATTGCTATGTCTCTGTTTTCACAAGATACTGACCGTTTGATCTTGGAAAGTTGAGTTGCTTTTACGTGCAGCCAACGCATACCGGTGCGTGACAGACAGTACGTTCACTATGAATGCCTAGCTCTGCATGGCAGGGCTGTGTGTTACCGGCGTTAAACGGCCTCCCACCACAGCCCCGCAGACTGATATAGGAAAAACCGCTGGTGGCTCCTCAGAAATACGGCGGCGATTTTGAGTCCAAATTTTGCATTGATCATCGTTTTCGAGCACACCCACCTCGACTAGGTACACGATGTGCCCAGCCGCGCTTGTAAACTTGCGGACCCTACTTATCTCTCTCTATGCAAGTGAAGCGATCGTACCGCCTCCATTGTTATTCATTAGCATTCGGGCGAAACAGTATAGCGGCATGTACGGCGAATATTTAGAGAAAAATAAAATCAAAAAGCAACAAAAAACAAAGGGAAAGAAAGCTAGAATTATTAATAACTGAATGCAATATGATAGTTGAGCAATGCCAAATAAAAAATAAATAAATAAACAAACAAGAAATGCCCGTAAAACCCGTCCGAGCTGAGCGATGATGTCATAAGCTTGTCGCAATGCATTCTGGGTAATTAAGGTAAAATTTGTGTGTAGCATGTTCTATGGTAGTAATACCGGAAATAGAGAAAGAAAGAAAGAAAGAAGGAAAGTGAGCAAAAACTAACAGTTCCAGAGCTGGTCTCTGGAACTAAATATCAGTGTTGAATATAATTTTCAAACAGTCTTACTACATGCAAAACAAACTGAAAATCTTTCAGACTGCACCAGATTGCACTATTGAAGAATCATTTTCTCAAAAGTTATTATGTGAGAGGAGGGGACACCCCCCCCTCTCGCACTGTCCTCCTGGGATATTCTATGTACATGTATGTCATTTTCAAATGTTTTCTCTGGTGCAATCAAATTGAAAACACGTCTCAGATTGTACTGGATTGCAGTATTTCACACATCAATGTTTTACATTTTTTTTGATTCAAGAGGGGAACATTTCATGCTTTGCCCCTCGGCCCCTTGCCCATCCCCCCTAGTGAAAACCCTGCATTAATGTGCTGGGCGATTTTGAACGTTCTCATCTATTCAACCTAAAACCAAAACCAAATTCTTTGCAGACCAGATCCAGAGAGCACAGAAATGTGAACTGCTGGAGGATACTTGGCTATTTGTCTTGTTTCTCTCCTTGCAGGTTTTTCTCATTTTATCAAAGAAAGAAATTGCATTTGGGAGTGGTTGGGTCATGACAGAGGTTGCACAAACTTTCAGCTTATCAGAGGCTGTTTGTCTGTCAGCAGCCATCTTGAAATCAGTGACTATGCAGGTATATCCCACAGTTCTCTTCTCTAGGTTGAAGCCCAGTTCTCATAACTACATGTAGTGTCAATAACAGAGGGTTTGTGGAAGAAAAGAACTCACCTTTCTCAGAGAGATTTCCATTGAGCACTCCACGATACAATTTCTGCGTTGATTTTTGAAACCATTCTCCAATTATCTCCTGTTTATTGCCTTTAGTAAGAGTGGCCCACATTTTCTTACATTCTGAAAACAGACAATAATATGTTTCAGCACAGACAGCATAGAAACTACTGCCTATGGTATAATAGCTATATCTTTACAACAGAAGAAATTATCATGCATTACTGGCACAGCTGAATAAAAATGTTTGTCTAGTAGCATCATATTGTTTCTGGTAAAGATTATATCCTGAAAGTAGCATTGGAAATTCAATGGTAGTAATAACAGATACCAATCCTTTGACCTTGTTCAGTTAGCTTTCTTAAAGGCGGAGCCTCCCTTTAAAAGGGCGCGAAGAAATGGCGGCATTCATTGTGTAAGTGGACGCCAAACAGGCAGTGCGCGGGCACACGCCGCAAAAACCCAGACAGACTGCCAAATGGTCAGCGCTTTATCAGCCTTCCCTATACAGCTCCACTGAACTTGACAATTTATTGTGAAAGACAGAGGTGCATAGAACATTGTGGCCGAATGAACAGATTTCTCACATTTCTGTACACACATTTCAATAACAGACTATAACCATGGAGGTAGTAGAGGGCTCCTACTACCTCCATGGTTATAACACTCACAATAGCTGAACACACAACAATCTATGGGCCACCTCAAGAATGGACCCAACTATGTACATCCCTATGTCACACCATGTTAGTGTCTTGATTAGACAATACTTTCGTCGTCCAGGTCCACTGTTCTTCAGGTTTGCCGAATCTGATTATAATCAAATGTAGATAAAGCGAGGACAGCGGAAATAGACCAAAATACGATTGCGTACAAGACTGAACCCCATTGCCACACTGGATTTTACTCAGATTGATGACATAATTACCGTACATTGAAGTTGAACAGTCCCTCCTGTGTGATTGAGCATGGATTGAGGGACAGTAGTTGGGAACAAAGCTGGGCTTCATATCATAGGAAATGGCACAGGCTCCCG
>LD348743.1:29769-40239 GCA_001465055.1 Ptychodera flava | reverse complement strand
ACAGGAACAGAAATGAAGTTCATTGCCTTGGCTTTGTTCTCTTCCTTAACGTTTACAGATATCTCAGCTACAGAGTTCGATGTTTCGCTCTTTAAAGGTTTTGTCGTATCCTGCAAGCTCACCGACAGTAGGTCCCGCACTGATAGAAATTCATCAGCGCTGGATTCCTCCCTCACCCGACGGCTCACATCGACGGCCTTCTCCAATCTTTTCACTCGCTCACCGACTGCCATCCTCTCCCTCTCAGCTGATTCGATGCAGATTTTGTAAAGTCTTCGCAATTCAAACTTGTGCTTGTCCCATTCAGCATTCATGTGAGTGAAGAGCTCGTAATACGTCTCGTCCAGGAGTGTTTCCGAAGACAGCTGATTTTCAAGAAGGGTCTCAATGCGCTTTTCAATGCGAGACTGTTTCTCTCGCCTTGATTTCAGGTCCCCCTCAGCACGTTCCACTTCTTCATCTAACTGTTCTCGATATTTTTCAACTTCCTGTGCCGGATCCTTAAAGGATGAATGATCGCCGTGTTGTTCTATGATACACTTCGGACACACTAGCTCCCTGCAGCGTTCACAGTAACAGGACGCGTCTGCATTGTGACGATGACACTGAACTGACCTTTTGGAAAACAAAGCCTGAACTTCATCTGCCTCGCGACCTTGCAGCTTCCCAAAGTCGTGGATCTCTTCCCCATGGGCTTTATCTGCGCCTGTGTGGTGTTTCAGACATGCCTCGCATAAAAACATGGCATGCCTTTTACACCAAGCAACCGCACGTTTTTCAAGATCTTTACAGTTTCCGCATAACACAGAACTTTCTTTTCTAACAGCGTAGAAGTCGAAATAATTGTTCGACAAGAAATCGTCCGGTAAAGAGTGAATATCTGTATGAGCTCCTTTAAAATATGTTATCTTATGGTCAATAGGACATCTGAATCGTCTGGACTCATCACATGCATTAAGTTGTCGTTCAAGGCACGCTAAACAGACTGAATGCAGGCAGGGTAATAGCTTGAGACCAGTTACTTGTCCCTTACAACTGCAGCAGGTGATTGGATCAGGGAGTGCGCCCTCCTGCGACGCCATACCTATAACAGAGCAGGAATAAGAATACGATAGTGCATTGTATTGCATATACATAGCTTTCTATAGAATTGTTTCACTCCAATTTTTGGAACAGTTGTACTAAAGTCACAACGTTGTCAGATGTCACCAATTTCAACCTGTAAGGCAAACACATCATTGCCTTGTGCTAAAGCAAAGTAAGTTGTTCAAGTGACAATTGAACAGTGGTATGCTAAAATTAATATCATATCACTTTGGTTCTTGGCATTTTATGGGGAGATCAAGATCCGATTGTCCAGTACTGAACTTTGCTTGAAAAACTATGACTGATTTGCATGAATGTTTCTTAAGTCGATCCAGCACATCTACAGAATTACCCAAGCAACATTCATGTTACATTGCCGTTACTCAGTTCAGGACGGCTGTAAAGTGATATATTGAATTTTTGGGGGACATGCCGTGCTAATTTTGGTTTCATCTGCATATTTGTGAGTTACTGGAATCACGTCATAGATCAACTTGAAAACGGACAGGCACGAATGTTTCCAGACTTCAGACATATGTTGTTCACACTAATTAAATGTTTACATATATTATAACAATGTAGACATGACCTGTTAATTAATAATCATCTACATAATGAATAAGTATTGTAATTACATAAAAGTGATTCCACTGTGTTTGATCGAATTTCTGAGTTGCCAGGTAAACAGTGAGATTTATTTAATGGTATAGAGAATTTTATTTGCATGACAGACCAATGGCATATTACGTACAAAGTCAATAGATTGTTGCAATTTCTCGGGAGCGTTTACGTTTTTTTTTCTACCCATACATGATATTTTTTGGTGAAACGAATTTGAAATAAAAACATCAAATACTATTGATTTAATTGATCAACATAATATTATTATTGCACATAAATTCATCATACAACTGGAATGGCTCAGTGCCTGTTCCAACCAGAAACACAGTTTCTCTCGTCCTTAGGCCTCGGGAAACACACCGTTTTAGAGTGCCCGACTATTTTGACCTCGGCATTTTACGTATGTTGTTCACCTCATAGCCAGTGATAGTGTTAACACTCTTCCTGTAAACTTTTTCGTTATTGTAATTATCATGTTGCCATAAATGTTCGCCCGCGGTGGCAGCTCCATAAACAAAATGACATACGTAGTTAGCGATAAATCGTTTGTGTGCTAGTGAGCCTGCGGTCAAATACGCAATGGCTTTGCAAAAACGAAGTGACGACGACTATGACCACAGCTGGCGTTTAGTTTTACGATTATTTTATTAGTATTTCTCGTTGATAATTATGAATCAAGAGCAACAGAGTGTCATTGGTTCGTATACGCGTGTCTGTATCTCCCGGCTGTATCTCTTGCGGAGTGATTTGAGACTAGAAGAGTTTAGTTACTTGAAACTACGCGTACCTATACCACGATCATGAACCTGTATACCTTACACGAAACTGAAATTAGTTTACAGAAACCCTTATTGAAAGGGAGCCATCATTATTTACGGCGGGGAGGGGGTACGGAGAAATTGCAATAGAAACTCCGGAATTTCGATTAACCTTCAGCAAATTATGATAAATTTGTCAATGAGTACCCCCACTCCAAAACAGAAATTTTGACTGTCCCTCTCCCATCTTGATAGATAATACCAATACGTCTATTTGTGTAATTTACGGATAAAACAACAGTAAAGACCTTTCAAATCATGGATTACCTGTCGATTATCCGTCACCTACCCCATGACTGTTGAAAAGGTGAAAACAATAAAATGAAATTCAAAGTCACAGCAAAATATAGATGTAAAAGCTCACCCTACAACCAGTATCCAACCATATAGCATTGTTTAATTTGGATGGGTATGGTTAAATGTCAAAATAGTCACTGAACTTGTAATCAATTAAAATATATATTTCTGTAATAAAAAGGGTTAATTCACAAAAGTTCAGTTTTGTCCTAGATCCTGTGCACTAATAATGGTACCTGCTGAGAGTATCATAACTTTGTTTCTGCAATATGGTGTTTGTCAAGAGATTGCCGAAACTTGCGTCACACAGAGGACAGAGAAAATAAACTAGACAAAGAAAACAAAAATTTCAAAGTAGAGATTAAATTTACATTTGGTTGATAATTGAAAGACACAAGGAATCTCTAAGCTTATCATTCATGTATTTTTGGACTATGACAAATTATTTTCTTGCAGCAAAAGATGGGTTTATTATCGAGGCAGTTAATGTTTTTGTATACTTTGTAGAATAATCTTTCTTTACACATTCTACCCCATAATCTGTGCCCAATAGAACAGAGAGTAGATGTTTCTTATATGCTTGATCTGGCAAGTACAAAAATACTCATTTAGTAATGATAGTAAATAAACTTGGTATCAAATTGTAGGGTATTTCATAATATTGTACATTTTTGAATCTATAGTGTTTTTCATTTGTATCTAGTATTTGTGTTTCATTTCATAACTGCACTAAATGCTTCTGTACATTTCCAAAAAATTGAGTAGACCCCCCTTCTTCCTATCAACAAATTGAGCACCCCGCCCCTTGTTTGTTGAATGACTCCCACTTCTCATTTCTCAGACTTCCCAAGTGGTAAATAATGTCGGTTTGAAGTCACTATAGGGAAAAAGCGCGTGACTAGAGCGAGAAACTGACGCTTTCTCGCAATCGGTGAGAATCTGTTCTTATTCTCACCGCTGTCGGTGGGAAAATTTTAATCTCCACTGGAGATTGGTGAGAAATGCACTGCTTGGCGAGAATCAAGTGTGAGAATAAATTCTCACCGGTGAGAATGGAAATTCACACTAAGTACAGCGAGAATTGAAATTCACTGGCGAGAATCATCAAGACTCGCCGTTCGGAGTCTTTATGATTCTCGCCAATGAACGGCAAGTCTTGATGATTCTCGCCAGTGAACTTCAATTCTCGCTGTACTTAGTGTGAATTTCCATTCTCACCGGTGAGAATTTGTTCTCACACTTGATTCTCGCCAAGGAGTGCATTTCTCACCAATCTCCAGTAGAGATTAAAAGTTTCTCACCGACAACGGTGAGAATAAGAAGAGATTCTCACCGATTGCGAGAAGGCGTCAGTTTCTCGCTCTAGTCACGCGCTTTTTCCCTATAGTGAGTGCAGTACAATGTTTACGGCATGCGTGCAATGCTACCGACCTAATACATCTTATGAAATCTATCTGCAGAACGCTGCATTTCGTGCATGTTGTAATACTCGATGGCCTCATCATCTCGCCTAAGTAATTCGATGAAAATTGTTCATTGTGTCGTTCAAACTTGCGTGTCGTCATTTGAAAATTAAAATGTTTTGTTCTTTTTTGAGAAACTAATGAATGCACTCCATAACAGTCATTAAGGGTTCGATAGGTATTGTGAAATAAAATTATTCTTGGCGAAGAAAACGTATTCATATTTAAAGTCAGTAAATAATACAATATATTGTTTTATTTACTGACTTTAAATATGAATACGTTAAATACGAATACCTATGTAAATATGCATGACAACGGTGTCATCGCCCCTAGCAACCACAAAACATTCAGTGTGGGTTGGAGTTGTTTTTGCAAGAGTAAACACAATCATGATACTTTGGTTAACTAAACAAACAAGAGCACCAAAGCAAAAAAAACTGAATCCAAACGTTCTTCGCAACTATAACTCGGCCCTTGGCAACAAGCAAAGTGCCCGTATTTTAGGTCAAAGAACACTGGTGGTGATTGTACAGTGCGCTGTGTTATCAAACAAACATAAAATTTGACAAGCATTCACGACTACACCATAATTACCACAGCATTTATCTAACGAAATTGTCCCCAAATCATAAACTAACTGAGAAGATATCTTCAGTAATATGAAAATAAAGGCCCTGTGGCGCGAAGCCACTGCAGTGAACTGCAATAAAACTGCTCACACTAATTAGTTTCAGCTGTAGCCAGCTGGCAATGTCGACAACATTGTATATCCCATGCAGACAGTTTGTCTCGGGAAGTTGAAATAAAAAAGATTTGTACATGGACCAGTGCATGGTAATATTACGTTGTATCTTAATCTTGAACACAGGGTGCCAATCGTAAACTCTCATTTACATCTCGAGCCTCAGACAGAGCTAGTTTTGCCTTTGTACAAGCAGACTTTTTGGTCTTTATCAAGTAGCCTTGTTCAACACCAAAGTGGCCACGGCTACAGCTGAAAGTAATTAGTGTAAGCAGTTTTATTGCAGTTCACTGCAGTGGCTTCGCGCTCTATTACTGCAAATGGTTGTAAAATGTATTATAACATATGGGGCAATTCGACGTGAGATCCAGATAAATTTCGGAGAATTCGATAGTGCGCAGTATCGAAATTTAGCCACGGTTCGATAGTTGAATGTTAATATAAAAACCATGGATAACATCCTCTCGAGCATTTTTAAGCATAATGTTGCTGGTCAGCCATGGTCATCGACAACTGTGGGTTAGTGGCAGTCTACAACCTTGAAATCGTCATGTACTTAAAGAGGAAATTTTCAGTCCCTGGTTCTCGCATTAGTGGTTGTTGACATTCACTGTTTATGTGATTTTAGTCTTCTGTTCTCCTTTGAAATTTGCCGCACAGTTACTCAGTTTGTTCAGTGATGAAGTTGATAAAGGACTTGCCCCTTTAAAACTGAGTGACATAGAAACATCTTCTCCATAGAAGATATATTATAAGTTTTGTTACATATTTTGTTTTAAAAAATAATATAAAACAACTTTTGTATAGAAGATATGTTTACATTTTATCATGTTGTCAGGTTAACACATTGTGTAAAAAATCACCAAAGAAGTGTTTGTAAGTTTTATTACATATTACCAATATGTAATAAATTGTATAAATGTATGTGCATTTTATCACAGTAGTGTAATGGGTGAACAAAATATACAAATTTTCAATAGTCGATGTATGTAAGTTTTATTCATACTGGGTTTTCCCCAAACCCTCCTAATTTTTCACACTATCAATATGTAAATTTATAAAATTTATCCAACTCCTAACTGCCCTCAGAAGCTCGTAAAAAGCTATATCCGTCTCAGCACGTATTTTGGAATTGAATTTCAATCAGAATAGTTGCTCCCTTATCACAGAGACGTGATTGCTACGTTAAAAAATCTTTCAGTTAGAGCAACGGTCTGAAAGAATTAGAATCACTGCAGGCTGGAATGTCCTAGTCCTTAATCTGAGATCAGAACGAGGGCCGTATTTACTGGCGTATTTTATAAAAAAAGCATACGGCAAAATGAAGATTAATGAGCACAGGGTACTCTGTAAATTACCTAATATATTGATTTTTAAGAATACTGAAATAATCTATTCTTAATATTATCTAGAATTTCAACAACTACACGTCGACGAAAACACGCGACGAGATACGAAGGCGAATACCATATTTAGTTATCGATCCGTCAGAGTCACTATACATTTTTAATAACATGTTTTCAAGGCAAGGACAAAATACTGCCTTAACTCAGTTATGTAGACAAGTGTAACAGATTATGTATACGTTGGATTGGCCTTACCTGAATATGTAAAAATTGAGTTGTCACGCCTCTCGTTTGTCCTAAACTTATATCCTAACCTTCATGTCCCGACGAAATCTGGTAGATATCGAGCGATAGTACTTTCAAGGTGTGCAGTCTACGTAAGCTATGGTGTTACATCCTTGCACAGACTTACATAATTAATTCGGTTGAACAACTTTATATCAATTGAGCCAATCAAAACACTAATCACTGTTTATATATATAGCTTGTCATGGGGTTATGAGACTTACTATAGTCGTCAAGATCGACCTTTACCGGAACACACACCCCGTTCTAACCTAGACTGACATAAATCAAACTCTGACAATATTTTCATGCAACGGTTCAGCCAAAAACCCACCACAGTACAAGTCTCTCAGCGGTACATTGCTCATAGCATCAACAAAACAATCCTTTGTATCTGGGAGTAGGCATACTAGGGTCAACCAAAACAAAACAGACGCACGTAACCCCATTTCGTCGTTGCTATGCGTGACCGTGCAATGTTCAATTAACACTGATATTATGGTTCGCTTAATCGAGCACACCACAGTAGAGGCCTTGATCAGTCATTTGTAAACATCTGTACTTTTTTGAACAACGTGGTACAATATTTTGGTAGTGTTAGTGTTGAGCGATGGAACCTTGGGGACTTTAAACAAATATTACTGGAATTTATGATGCGAATAGACGGTTCATATGCATGACTGCAGTGTATTACGTTAAAGTTGTTTGAAAAAATTCAGATTACCTTTAACAATTATTGTGTATTCTAAAGATAACATTTCTATACCACATCATCTAATACGAATTACTTTAGTGCGTTTGTGATCGCTGGTGCTAAGGTATGTGTATGGGGAGAATGGTTCTTAGGGAACTCGAATAACAGTAAAAGAGCGTTTGAAAGGAGTATATACTATGGGAAGTGTAGAAGCTTGACATTAAAGCCATCGACCCACAACATTTAATGTTGATGCAATGATCTTCTTCGTTTGGAAATCTCATGTACTCACTCTAGAACCCTTTGACATATACGTTACTTTAAGGAAGTATGCGCCTTGGAATTGATAGACTTAAACTTTCGCTAAACCCACTGCTTTGGAAATCAAGAATAAAAATCGGGGGGTCGCCATGCAAAATTTGGCATCCGGAGAAACAAATTACTCAAGATATACCGATATTTGAAATTCAGAATGGCCGCCATCCCTGTCTTAACTCTATGAGAAAAATTAAATTTTCGATTTTCATAAAAATAAGCCAGTGAAAATGAAATTTTTATTGTCCCCAAACTGGACCCCAACATGTGGCAAATCAAAAACGTATTGTGAAAGTTGAGCCCGGAATAGCTGTCTTTGAAGACGCATTCTCCCTCAGAGTGAAAAATAGACAAAAATAGAAAGAGGAAGTACGCTGTATTAATTGTTTCGAGCGATCAAACAAATAGTAAACAGTTACGATTGTTTCTAGTACTCAAATGAATTGACATAACTGCAGTTTAACCTCCTGCGCTCAGGTCTCATTAAACCTCAGCCATGAATGGATAATATGTTAATAAATAATCCAGAAGTGTTGTTACCGATTAATACGTTTAAGGTGGAGATGCATGTTGCCAACACAGTTTTTTTTTCAACAGAAATTTTCTCATCTAAGATAACAATATTATGGACTCTATCAAACATTCAATACATCAACATCCGATTATTTTGGCCTATAACACTTTGAAATAAATAATCCAATTTTAATTACTGTAAAGGAGGGGTGTAGTGTCTGTACATTATCTCACATCCGATCACTTCCATCAAGTAAACATCCTTGAGTCATGCATACAGACTTTGACACTTTCCACATTCCAGAGATTCAGCCGAAGTATCCACGACGTCATAGGGTAGCGCAAATTCCCGGGCACAGTCACCTGTGGTCTATTCCGCTCTGCGTCTATGCGCCCCATACACGCGTGTCTTCTTCTCAGCCATATATTCACACCTCTATGGGGCGCATAGACGCAGAGCGGAATAGACCACAGGTGACTGTGGTTCTCTCACACACACACACTACACACACACAGACATTCATAACGTGTAGATCGAGCGGACAATCGAGCATACTACCCAGCAAACGGGCGCCTGTGCTTTCAGAATTTTGCCCTTGTACAAAGCGCCCCCAAGCATTTCCAAGGTCAAAGGTACAGTGTCACAGGTCATAGCAAGCGGCACTGGTCGTATAAACAGATAAACTCCGGAGCATTCTGACCTTCTGCAGAAGTATTGGGGTGTTAGGAATGAATCCTACTGAAAATATAGAATCGACGGGAACGATGAACAGACATAACACTCTATCGGATCAGGAAGTGGAGAGAACAGCCAGAGACTGCGTCAGAAGCGGAGTTGGTGTGGATCCATCACAGGGTACTCAGGAAACAAACAAATAAACAAATAAATAAACAAACAAACAAAATATTGACAAACATACAAACAAGCATTCAAATACATAATAAATAATAAACACACAGACAGACATAAATAGATAAGGGAACGAGCACAATAAACGGCAGGGGGTGGGGCTGGAAGAGAAAATATGTGGTGCATATATCATTTACAGGCACCCCTAACACCAGCAAAAATTTTAGTTGCCCTCCCCCATCACCGGCAACAAATTTTTTGTGGTCCCCCTCCCCAAAAAAGAAGATTACATAGGTACAAAGTTGTACACATATATATAATCCTTATAACGTTTAATATATGATTTAGTGAAAACAAAATTCTTGCATTCTTGAAATAAATAATAAACAAATAAATATATAAATAATAAACAAACAAAATATCATATGTTCAAGCTTTACTACTTGTAACACCAACAGCTACTTTTCAGTATTGTGTTGTGCTGTTTTAATCTCAAAGAATGATGTAATTACCAAATACCTTATAAACAATCTACAAGTTCATTCAGTGCTGTTATAGTTTGAAGCATTGATTTAGACATGAATTATTTTTAATGATAACAGTGTTCACTGCACATCTCCAAGTAGTCTAACAAGCTCAATATTGTGCATTTCATCATACTCTGAGTAAAATAAGAACTTCAAGTGAAACACACAGATCACAAAATACTAAAAAATAGCCAAATTATGTACAGTTACTGACCCTCAATACCTTTCCAAATGATGCATACTCCAAGGCAGGAGATCAAAATAGAACACACTTTGAACAAAAAGCAAAACAATTGTCACTAAAGCAAATATAAACATGAATGGTCTGGAAGAGGTACACAGCATAAAAGCAGATACCAAGTACAAAGATGTTGGGGAAAAATGTATAACATGACCATTGTGATTTTAATGCACTTTCCACAACCCAGTGTCTGCCTTTCTATGAGTACCCAAGATATTCAATGTTACTCCACTGTAATGACAGTCTGCCATTGGAATAGTCCTTCATGGGCTAACTATAAAAGACCCGTTAATGCCATTTTTCTCATTTTTTTCCGTATTTTTTTCCTGTGTGTCCACTACGTATTCTAGTTCTTCCTATAGCATAATGAAATAATCAGTTTCAACCTAGCCTCTGTATCATTAATAACCATTATTATTGTTGACAAATGAAGTCAATTTTCAATAATAATATTGCTCATTTTACACATAACAACTGCATTGTGAGGTTTAAGACTTGGTATTTCATCATGCTACAAGAAGTTTAACAAAGAACGCCAGCTTCAACAAGAAACAAAAATGCTGAAAAATATTCTCTGTCTGTCATGTTGTAAAAAATTTTGGTGGCCCACCCCTTACCTTCCCTGTAATTTTTATGGCCCACCCCAAGAACACTCATTTTTTTTTTCTT
>LD348743.1:16561-28698 GCA_001465055.1 Ptychodera flava | reverse complement strand
AATCGCACATTCTTGCCGACACACCATAGTCCAGAGACACTCTCACCACATCAGGAAAAAACATCTACATCTAGATCTCTCTCTCTCTCTCGCTCTCTCTCTCTCTCTCTCTCTCTCTCTCTCTCTCTCTCTCTCTCTCTCTCTCTCTCTCTGAAGTTCACTTGGTGAGGGCGTCAGAAGTTGCAATGCTATTCTCGCTTTTTTTAATGAGCCACTTGATATTCACTATTCATTTATTCATGATTCTTTGAATCATGAATCAATTTTACCCATTGAAATAATCGAAAGGCTGCAAGATGTGCTGCATTTAAAAGAGCGATTTTAAATTCATATAAATAAATTGCTGATAAAACCTACATACAAATGCAAAGATGACTTTTCTTGCTGTGGTATTCAAATGATACATCCCTTCTTGAAATTACATCCGCCATACACTATAACGATATCGACCATGCATGATATAACTTATATTACATAACTGTACGGACACGGAGATTTACAGTTTTGTTGCGTAGACGTTGTCTACTTTGTTTCGCTAGCGGCACGTATACACATTTCAAATAATATTGCACTTCATTCTGTCTCCTATTCTTTCAGCATTTACAATACAACTTTCAGCATTTAATCAACGTTGATTTATCGGATATTACAAAATTTACAAAGACCAAGTCTAAAAGGCATACACCATGTCCTACAATAAACAATATCCCTGCTTTGGATATGGGATATCAGCCATATGTTTGTCGATAAAACCTTGATTATTGATCAAAATACGTACAAATTCGCCACAGCAAGTTGACTTGAAAGCAGTAAAACTTGCGTAGGCCGGAGTCAGACACAATTCTGCAAGTTAGTCGAGTAGAAGAGTTAAAGCACATTACGAGACTTTAAAATACAATCAACATGCCATTATTTAAAAGTTGTCTTTTTCATTCAACCTGCTTATTTCTATAACCATGTACCTGTCTTCTAGAGAATACAACATGTAACTTCGCCACAAGGTTCACATGAATTGATGTTTTATGACTTTTGTTAGGAAAAGTTTTGTTGCAATGTAGAAATCATGGGTTGGTTTCGTAACGGAATATAGTCAACAATAGAAAAATCGGCTTATAAAGTCTCATGTTATTTCCCTGGAAACTACAAATAACTACGAAAGCGTGGATGCAAAATGCAACATTTTCTTACTCCAGCCTTAAATTACATAATCGGTATGCCACACTTTTCGTTTTCGCCTGTTTATATACCTACACTTGGATTTTGCTGTCTTTTTCGTCATCGTCATGCGTTGGTTCAGCATCATCGGAAATACATTGTGAATATTTTTAAAAAATGTGCTGTTGTAATACATTATAAACTATTGGAAAGATTTCTTATATATACTCTAGCAGCATGTTCTGTAGAAAACCTAATATATTTGCCCATATTTGAAACACTGAATACACCTCTCATACGACCATGCAGGGTCTTATCCTCGTTCACGAGCATTTTCACGAGGTCTACTCCGAGATCATCGCATAAAAACTTGAATATCTTCGTAATCTCCATTACTTGTCCGCCAAGCATACTATGTACACCTTGATAACACTTCTTTGCGAGCTTCCAAAATTCTTCATCTGTTGTCATCCTGCGGACTTTGATTTGAAGCTCAGCTGCAGCAAAGCAGGCCCCCAGGTGATCATCCTTGGCATCAGAATTTAGGTTCCTCCTCAAATGAACTTGAAACATGGTTGATAACTCCTTTTTTGATCGCAAATCTTCGCCAAATATAAGCTGCACAGTGGTAACGGCCGAGGCTGCAGTGACAGCGCCATGCTCGGTGACGCTGTACTTTTTGCTACGTTTCACTATCTCCGAAATCAGAGCACAGCAGCCCAGTAATGTTGTTGTTGTTGTTCCTGCTGCTACTACCGACTGCTGTTGCTGTTGATGTTTGTGTTGTTTATGTTTATAAAAGTCGTGTTGATGTTGTTGTTGTTGTTGTTGTTGTTGTTGTTGTTGACCAATAAAAGTCAACGATCATACATATTGTGTTGTTGTTGTTTCAAGAAACACTACACAAAGACACTGTCATTATTTGACCCAATGCAACTCTCTTCCAACGTACACTCTCTCCCGTGAAATTATAGGGAGAGAGTTTACGTTGAGAGAGCGTTGCATTTGGTCAAATAATGATAGTGTCCTTGAGTTCGCTGAATTTTTTTGGTCAAAAACAACAACAACAACAACAACAACAACAACAACAACAACAACAACACGACTAATATACACATAAAAAGAGTACAAACAACAACAACACCAAGAAGCAGACTCTGGATCCCCTTTGGTAAGAGAACACTATATCACCAAAGGAAAGATTTCAGTTCGCTTAGCAATACCTTGTTTTTTTTTCAATATTTCAGCTTGATGATGACGTTTCATGTAAAGATTCTTACTTTACTTGAACGTTTTTAAGAGCAAGAATTGCTAATTTTGGTTTTTGCCACCCGGGAAAACAGAGAGCTTGTGGCGGAAGTTGATCGTAGGAGAGGCAGAAATGGTAGACATGGTACCTCAACACTGGCGTCTGATTTATCTTGTACCATTTTCCGTTACATTCATTCCGGTGTTGCCGTCCATGATAGCATGGTGATAACCAATGACAATATTGGTCCTGAATGGGTGACCAGTTTCACTCTCTTCAGGTGTTATTTCAACACTCTTCAAAAGCCAGACTCGCAAAAGTGGTCCGTTTTCTGTATAGTAGAGAGTTCCTCAATCTTTCACTTGTGTTTCGTGCCAGTCAACATAATCTAAAACCCGTACGTCTACCCAAGTATTCTTCCTTTTCTATTTTCCTGTAATCGCTTCGTTTCTCGTCCGTGGCTCAATTTTTCTTGCAAACTTTGACCTCAGCAGTGGGTCTCGTCTGTATAACAGAACAGCTGCATGTCGCAAGAGCTCTTCATTCATTAAATCCTTCAATCCAATGAACATTACGCGTGCGACCTTTGATGAGCCCTCGAATTCTGTGCTTATGACTTCCATGAAGTCCAATTTTTGTCCAAATATATCATCCTATATATCACCCTATCATGTGAAGCGATATCTTTACCTTGCCCATTTCGATCTGCGTCCATTGCTTCTACAGTAGTATCTTTCGCTGCAATTTCGGCCCTTTATATTGAGGCCACATCGTATCTTTTTTCTTGGTCTTTCCATTATCAGTGTCTTTCTCTTCCACTGCCTCTGGTACACCGGGATCTTTTGCTGTAACGTCTCCCATCTTAGCTGTGTCCTCCTACTGACATCCCTTTTGCCGCCTTTTCATTGCCGGAGTCGTTTCGGATACCATCGCAGAAATTTATTTAGAAGGCGCTTTTGCCACTAAAATAGAAAGAAACATATAGAGCTTTCTGTCTGTAAAGTATTTAATACAAATATTGTGTAAAAAAAGAATAGAAAGAGTTTTGTAATACTGCCTGTAGAATATGACACATTAAATTGAATTTATGAAATGAAGAACGACAGAATAAATTGAAAAGTTCAAGGACAAAACATAAAGTCTTCATAATATGGACACAAATATAGCTATGTAATTCTTTTTTGAGCTTATCGGTGTGCGGGCTTATCGGGCTTCTGAAACCAGAACACCAGGAAACCCCTCTCCTAGAACTATCATAAGCTTATGCAGTGACAATCTTTTAAATGTTTGCTTGTTATGATTAATCTATGAATTAATCACAAGTTATCATTGATATTTTAAGGCTTTGAAAAGGGGAAACTATCCTGAGTCAGGCTTGTATGAGTTTTCATTAACAGATACAGCTGTGGTGAATAGTAAAACTTGAATTACATACCATTCCTTTGGATAGTGTTAAGCGAAACAAACAACAAGAAAATGATCTTCGTCATACTTACATGTCAGTACAAGATTTACATGGGTATGATCATAGTGCAGTTCCGCCAAGGTGGTAGCAAACCTACCGGATTCTTTTAAACAAGTTGACTTTCGAAAATTTGAGTATATTGTGAAAGAGTAACAAAAAATCGACCAATAGAAGTGGCAGTTGAGCCATTTATATGATTAAAATGACAGGTGCAGCATACTATATTCTTGCAAATGGCAAGATGGCTGATATGCAAATGCGAACTACATCGTGCTAACATCTGAAACTATCCTTTGACAGTGGGCAAAAATAGTTTATGATTTAATATTTTACAGGAGGGTGTAAAATGTACCAAAATTATCAAAGAATCATCAAAATCTGAGATCCTATAATAACATGAAAATGTGTTTGCAGGGTAACCTGTAAATTCCCTAATTTACCCGGCGTAACTACGTGTGCACAGGAATCACGTCGGAATTAATCGGAAATTAGCATCTTTTCCACACCATTGCACATTTCTGTGTTTGGAAGTTACCCTGTATAAACTTGATTTTGCAATAATAACAAATCATTATATTATAATATTAAAGTGAAACTACAAATCTTTCATTATGATTTTCCATGATGAAGATTTTACTTTGCTTGATTCTTTTTTACAAAAGAGTGATTTCAATAAAATGTCATTTACATTCTTGCTCTGGCACCACAAAATCTTATTTCGATATTTAACAACCATAAGCCATATTCAGAGGATTGCTAAAAATTGAAGAAATGACCTATCAAATTAAATACAATTTGTGAAATACAGTTTGATACACGCATTGTATGAACATTGAGAAATCTTAACATTAATCAAATAAAATTGTGAAGTTTCCTTGCTTGGATAACAAGGGCCCATAATGGTGTACGTACGTGCTTTTGTAAATAATGGCAAAATAATATGTTCATCTCTTGAGAACTTTAAAGAGAAGATATATTTAGCCGGGGCAAAAGTTACATAGCATTACGACGTCAATGTGTAAGGCATATGACCGTAACAACCCTTAAAAAATCTTAGGAATTGACCAAAGGTACAGACAATTCGGCAGAGTAATTTTGGTCAAATAAATGTTTGCCTTGACAAAAAATAGCCGGAATAGCCCGACACTTGAATTCTGATTTTCGATTGATAGGAAAAGGAGATGAAGGCCTACCTTAGTGATTAGGGACAATAAGCCTAAATATCTACCAGAAAATTACCGCTGTAATGATCTCTAAGCGGCTTCGGAATGTAGGAAAAGTCTGCAGCCCGATTAATGATGTCCCTTCACAGCGTGGGAGTGTGAGGAAAGTGTTGGCTTCTCAAAGTGTATAATTGTACAATAATCACAGATAATCCTAGATCTAGACTTTATATGAGTGGTCCCGGAAATATCTAAGGACAATTTGGCAAAATGTAATATTGTACAATAATCACAGATAATCCTAGATCTAGACTTTATATGAGTGGTCCCGGAAATATCTAAGGACAATTTGGCAAAATGTAATAATTTTCTTAGCACGCATAAAGTAAACAACGACAGCACCAAAATATTAGCAATACCAAGACTTTATAATGAAGTTAGTTGCACATGAGATATGATTTTCTTCATCCCGTATTCTTTGAATAACTATTTGAAACGAAAGAACCAAATTAAATCGTTGATTGGATAGCGGCGTCGACAATTCATAATAAAGCCATGTAGCGTGAAGAAAAAAGAAAGGGACGTTCAAATATTGTGACTAAATAATTGATTGATGGCTGATTTCTTAACACTGCAGTTTTTCTGCGTTGAGTTAGGCGGACTTGTTTATAGGAATTAAAAATATTAAAACAACTATTATCAGATCACTAATATCGCTAGTATAGCATAGCTTTAGGCCTGTCCTGTCCAGATGAACTTACCATGACGTCTCTGCTTTCAAAGTCCTGAAAAGTAACACTGGGCAAAATGCTTGATATACAGCAATATATACACATATACTGATTATGCATGCCAATTACGTTAAGTATACGCGTACGTATACTAATAAAATGCATAAGTACAGTATACCCTTGGTGTACAAATCTCTGCATTATGTATACTCTTGATCCGCATAGATATACGCTACGCATATCAACGTATACGTATTGAAATATTCCATAAACAAAGATATACATTACATATACAATTAGTAAATACCATAGGTCAATATACGTAAATAAACTGAACGTACATCAACCATTTTGTCAAGTATAAGGCTTTCTCGAGTTAACAGTTCATATGAAAAGATTAACATACTTTTAACAATCGTAGACACCATCAATATCAAATATACTGACCAAGGTCGTTAGGCATGCCGCTATGAATACATTTTATAGAAAGTGTGTAAACAGAATATTGAAGGTTAAAGTACTTTTGCAGTTACAGTAGGTCTTCATAAGGACACTCGTGCCTTTAGGTTGATGATTGAACGCCCTCACATGTTTTTACCTACGATTGAATGAAATTGTGACCGAGGTCGTAGCAAATAATTAGGGGAGCTTACACGTCTCAACGCCTAAAGCCGTAAAGTTCATTTCAATGGCGTGTTTATCAGCCGTGTATTTTATTTTAATTTCAGCTTAGGTCTGTTTTACCTCGAATGAAGGCCGTTCGGCGAGCCATGCACTTGAGCAGCCTCGGAGGAGGAAGGACGAAAAAGAAAGCAAAAACAAGTAATGAAAAAAAGGCTACATGAGCTCAATAGGTCTGAGCGTAATACATTTGCTGATGAGAGAAGTTTGTGAAATCCTGTACATCATATTGGGAAGTGTTTGTAAATTGTAGCCATCATCTAATGGAGGATAAAGACTATTTGAGTAACAACTTCACAGAGTTCGTAATAGTTACAGCGATAGAAAATCAAGTAAACAGAAAAACAATGACTCTCCCTCTCTTATCCTGTTATAATCATTGGCTATGTTCATCTTCAGTTCGGTCTTTTTCCGTCTCCTAAAATGTGTCACAGAACAAACTATAATTATTAGTTAGAACCGAGGAGCTACACAAAGCTGAATGCAGTAACTCAAAAGTGAGGCTCTAAATATCTTCATTATATTATTACGGGAAGCTTGTCATTTCACATCTGATGAATAACATGCTCAAAAATGCATGTTTTTCAATGCCAATGGATACAGCATAGAGACAGCTCATTGCGTCATTCCGTCGCTTTGTTCAAACCAGGCTTGCATGGATTCACAGTTAGCAACCATTTGTGGTGGACAGTGGGACTAGAGATTGAACATATCCCTTGGGTACAGTCCGATCGAATTCTCCATGTGTAAATTAACAGTACTAGTGACAAATAAGGTTGTTTTTATTGTGTGTGTGTGATTAATTTTGCTCGTTAGTGACTTCATTTACAAATATACAGCAGATGTCCCTGCGGAATAGCTAAGGCATTAAGTGAATTAAATGCAAGGCTAGTAAATGATCTTTTAATTGTTCCTCTGTGAACATAAAATCTTGTGAATTTACACAGTCTATTAGGCTTTTTTATGAACTTGGCATACTAAATTTATCGATATCAGAGAGAGAGACAGAGAGATATAGAAAGAGACAGACAGACAGACAGACAGAGACAGACAGAGACACAGACAGACAGACACACACACACACAGACAGAAAGATAGAGGGGATTGGACAGTTGTATATCGTAGATGGTATCTTTTTTCGGTTTTGCACTGTATTATCGCATGTCAAACAGTATTCGGTAATTCGGAACATGTTTACTCATCCTTTGCAGTGTATCTGTTTTGTTCCACCTGATATTCAGACATCATAACAACGAATTATTCGATGATCAAATGCAAAATACCTTGAACAAGAGTAAAACGATATAAAGAGGTTACCAGACATTAAATTTGGCGAGAATACGAATAAAGTTTGCCTTTTGAGGATAGACTCATAGTAGGTACAATCATTTATTTCTATCTTTCATCGTCTGATCATCGATTTCTTCAAGGATAATTCATTACTACCATTGCACTGATAAAGTGGTTTGATTGGGCAAATGATCAGATAATTACGTATTGTGAATGGATAGTATTCTACAGACTCAAATCTTGCATTACCTACCCTTTGTCTGATATACAACCTTAATATCAAATTGCCTACGTGTCACAGAGAGATGATGCGTTCGTTCAGCTAATCGTATTCTATTTTTGGTGTGAGGCAGATTGGCTCTGAAAATGCCAAATACTTAATGTATATCTTCGTCGCCCCCTGCTAACTTACAAGCACCACAAGAGATGCTTTTACCGGTACATTCTGAAGTATTCGTCTCATATGTTGCGTTGACGACAGCAAAGTCCACAGATGTATCAATGGGGACCAGTGGGATATTGATTTTACATCTGTGTTGGAAACTTCTACCTTTATTGCATTATGTACTAAAAAAAGTATTCTAATGGATGGCATAGGATATATAGGGGCCTCGGGGGAATAAATGAGAGTTATAAAATGGGAAATGTTCATATATGTAATTGCAGATATGAAATATATGCATGTCGGCAGCATCAAAGAACTCTCGGGTCTATAAATCCTTTATCTTTTACGTAATTTGGCAGTGATCATATTGCGAAAGAGCATTCATGTCAGATCATTTCCCAACGAATAGAAGAAAAATTCAGCTCTCCAATCTTTCTTAAAATAATTGGGACGTGTTTCCAATACTAATTACAAAGGTCAAATATATATATAAGGTAGAATGCGCCTCGGGGACAGATATATTTTCTCGGCCACGGACTGTTGGGGCTCATTTTGAAGTTCTTTAAGTAAGTAAAGTTTTCACTATTTTAGTTTTGTGAATTTCGTTTTTCTCCGTAGAGCATTTTTAATTCAAAATCTCGAAAAAATTGGGTAATATGTTTATTCAGAAACAAAATTTACATGGTGACCCAGATTTTTATTCTTGATTTGGGATAAGCATGGTTGAATCTAGTTTTCTTTCAGAATGGTTTAGCAAAAGTTTATCATTTCCATTACGGGAAAGCTCCATTAACTTACGAATAACCCATTAGGGGAAGACTGCATTAACTTGCATGGTACCTGAAACCCGAGTCCTTTGCCTGACCAACTCGGGTAACAAACAGAAGACTTTCGTTCCCCCAAGGTGTGAATGTTCCATTGTTATGTTTATCTAATCAAGCTTGTGCCATTGTAGCAAAGGCAGGTCTGTAAAATTGATTCTCTAGGGAAGTAGGGTATTCCTAAGTTAATGGAGCCTTCCCATAATGCTACTTCCCTACTTTGTTATCAGAGGATTAACTTCACAGACCTGACACTCATACAATGGCACCAGCTGGATAAGATAAACGTAACAATGGAACATTCACACCTTGGGGGATAAAAAGTCTTCTGTTTGTCACCCGAGTTGGTCAGGCAAGGACCCGGGTTTCAGGTACCATGCAAGTTAATGCAATCTTTCCCTAATGTTAAGTTTTGGGGAGCATAAAGTGTTCTTTTATGGTTGTTTTTATACATTCTCTAAATTATCATGGATTTATTATGACTTATCAATGCAATTGTTCCAGGAACGTAAATTATTTCACAAAGCTCGTCGTTTTCATAAAATTAATCTACTCCTATAGGATGCAAGACTGCTGAACAACTTTAGTTTGACGTTGTATATTTTTGACAAACAGTAAGTAAATATTTGATTGCTAACTGTCCACCATATATCTGATATAAGAGCCCTTCGTCGTCAATTATTGCTAACATGACGACAAAGATAGGTTTCAAAACGTTTTTTTGTAAGAGAAATCTCAGGAGGAAAAGTTTCTGTGCCAAAGTAAATATGATATTGTCGCTTGTTACCGACGCAAACTTAGGTGATTCGTTTTTTGAATGTTTTTTTTTATGACAAAAGAGAAATCTATTCCGTATCTTGAAGACTACCTTAGGCACAATCAGGAATATTGCTTATGAAGCTTTATTCGAACTGCTATCCACAACGCCAATGCATCTTAATGGACTCTCGCTGCGATGGAACCAGTGTTTTCGCAGTAGCTGTCAAAACGCTATGATAATCTCTTACAACAAAAGGAATTCTTCATGGTTGCTTCAGAGATACGTAAATTGAGTGAAGAAGAAAATGGAATTCTCGGGGCACGTAGAAGTTAATTCAAAAGGTAAAAGTTCAAAGAAGCCCTGGAAGTCACTTTGAGGTCGACTTTCTGAATCGTGATTACAGTGTGTGCTTAACTGCACGTAGATGTCTGGTATTTCGGGCAAAGCTTTTTATTGTAAACATTGCCTACATGAACAATATGGACATTTGATAAATAGTCGTTATTGTATATGTTGATTGATAAGATAAACATTTTGAAAAAAAACCGCAAGAATGAATGAAACACAATTACCTCCGTTGTTACATTCTTTTCATTCCAGTGATGGTACCAACGTCATTTTAGATCAGGCAATTAAAATGGATATAGAGTCATGTTTATAATCAATCGTACGGCAAACTCTTACGTCATCAGAATGTAAACCTACCGTAACTCTTTATGGGTATTGTTGCACGTTACAAATATACTAACCATTAACAGTCCCACTTTTGACTTTGCGGGGAGCAACAAATTACAGTTTGGCTTTTAAAGTATCGTCAGAAAGAACCAACCCTTTTAGACGATGTAACTGATTGAAGCCACGTATTGCAAATCTGTAATTACGTTTTCATTTTCTAATTGATTCTTGGTATTTCCCGCGTAACCTCTACGTCAATATTAATCACGTTAACCTCTCTCGGCGGCTGATTGACATGGCCTTTGCTCCACGGATGATTTTTCCTCCGCTATCTAATGCTCCACGTCAGTATCCATATGGTCGTATTTTCATTTTCGACTTCGGTATGCCCACTCCCTAAAGGGCTTCTTTGAAGCCGAATGTCAGCAGAATATGTTTGAAATCTCTAGTGTAAAGACACAGCCTTCAATTATGAAGTCAAAACTTATAATCGTTTTCAGAAATAAAAATAGCGCATACACTTTCATATGAACTTGCATGGCCCTGAACTGGACAGCAACACTGATTCATGTGGACATGACGGATGGAAACGTTAAAATTGGCTCCGCCTTCTCTTTTCTATTTTAAGTTGTTCTAAAGCACCCTTGCTAACAAGGTCTGACATTATACGGGAAGTGTTCCACTCTCACCCAAATAAGAGTAGTTACGTCAGTATTTTTTCTGAAATTTATTCTCAATGGCAACATCCGATCTGCCCTGTAGAAGTGAATAAAGCACAAATGGAACCGAAGTAAATAGACAGTCACAAGGACATACAAGGTAGCGATCTGGATGGGTCGTAATTAAAACCATTATCAATTTATGGATGTCTGCCTGAAAGCGTTCGATAGATTCGACAATGTTAATAAGACAAAAATTTCACAAAATGTAGAGAAAACATTGTCATCAGTGTACTTTAGATCAGATAAAGTGTTCTGCTATCATCGACAATATGGTGTACGTTCAAGTTATGCGAAACATGTGTTTTCATGAGAGGTCAACACCGTAAATGACGAAAAGAGAACTAAATTAAGAAAAAAGTTTTCAATTATCTGAATGGAGGCGTATTTGAACATCTCGAGCTTACAAACATCATCATAAGTGTTACTGAAAAACATTTATGTTTGCTTGATTTTTAAGCCGCATGTCAACTTACTTACTTACTCATTAAACTATACATCTATCTATCTATCTATCTATCTATCTATCTATCTATCTATCTATCTATCGATCGATCTATCTATCTATCTATCTATCTATCTATCTATCTGTGTATTCATCTGTCTATCGTTCAATAAAGTTCCATCTATCCGTGTTTCCATCTTACGATCTATTTATTATCTATCTCGATTCATCTCTATTTGTTGATCAGTCTGTCGCTCTGACTGTCCAAAAGCCCTTCCTATACACTGCAATTTCCCTCATTCATTCTATCTATCATTATTTATCTCTCTTTCTGTCTTTGTATCTCTGTGTATTTCCCTCTGTCGAAAACTGTACATTTTACTATTCTAAATCACGATGTATCCATCTGAATGGATCCGTTTGTCTCTCTATTTTGCATGTATTTATGTATCTATTTAATATTTATCTATCTATCGATCACATCTTTCTCTCTTTTAGTCTATCAATGGAACGTAACCAGTTTTCTATCGTCATATATTTATATATGTATACGTATTATATATATATATATATATATATATATATATATATATATATA
>LD348738.1:228808-248439 GCA_001465055.1 Ptychodera flava | reverse complement strand
TAAAATGGGTGTAAAATTCTTATTAATCCCAAACCCCAATAAAAACTTACTACTGGCATGATGCCTCTCATTAGACCAAGCCACCCTCCTTTAATCAGTTCAAAACACAGCATTTCGAATCATATATCAAGAGCAGTCATACCAAGAATCTATTACAACTAAATGCAACACACTGCACCAGAGAAGAGAGAAGCAATGTCATTCTTTCTTTCATAAAATCTGTATTGATACTAACAAGTTGAACTACTTGATCAATCTAGTTTCCACCAGAACGACTCGTCACTCCAAACAGTATGCTACTCCAAGGTGTCGTACACAAAGGTTTAAGAATAGTTGCATCCCCTACGCTCTTGACAACTATCAAAGTTGGCTTTCCTTTTTATATGTGTGTGCTTTTAGAACCACGTAATGTCTTTCATGACTTTTAACAGAGCAAGTTTGATGTGCACTTTTTAAATTGTGTAAATATTTTCATTGTAAAAATTCAACCTGTCTGTACTTGAACGGAATCCGGTTGCAAAAGTTTAATAGATAAATAAATAAAAGTTGTTGCTGAGATACATGAAAGTGACGTAATCTATTGTAATCCCAATACTTTCAAGAAAACAATTGTAGTGTACTGAGAAATAAAACTACCATCCCTTGTAGTTACTGAGATAAATTAAAGTAGGTCAAAGGTCATCAATGGTTGTTCTATGGTTTGGAGAAAAAATGGTACCATAGTGATCAATATCCAACAAAAACCAAACCTCTCGCTTTTGTGTAAATTGGTCAAAGGCCATCCAAAAATTGCACGATAACTTGTACTTTATCGTCCATTTAAGCTGAAATAGTCTGTTGGTTCTGGTAAAGAATATTTTATGACATTTTTATGGTTATCGTAGGTTTTCGTAAATGGTAATATAGCTGTAAAACCTGACAACTGATTTAATATTTGAATGCCTTTCATACATTCATACCTTTCATACATCGCCTTGTAGCTTTTGAGAGGATGCCATTTTGTGGATTTTCACAAAATCCATTTGGCCGCAAATATTATTGATTAATTGACACAAAAGTGTACCATGCGCTAGTACTCCCTACCCGCGAGCCAATGTGAAGTTTCGTAATGATACGAACAGAACTTTCTGAGACAGGGAGCGAAAAAAATACGGAATAAGCATTAAGGTGAAGTACTACGACTTACGTCAAAATTAGGTTGTGGTGTAATTTTCTTGAAACTTTGCAAAAATATTCTTGGAAGTTGTGCAAGGGCAAAAATGAAATAAAAAATGGGGGTCACCACGCTCGTTTCCATTGAAACGGACGTTAAAATGGCGCGATTAGAAATAAATAAAAATGATATAATTCACTTAAACTAAAGAAAGCAATTATAAAACGCTTAGCAGTTGAGTTAATTTTAATAAAAACCAAGACTTAAGATCCATATCTATCGAATGTATAGTTTTCATGATGTTTGCATAGACATTTTAACATAAGTATCGATTACAAAATGACGATATCGAAATTATACCACTACATAATTTCCGAACTTTCTTCCTTTCCCTTTGAATGGTGTCATTTTGACCACACTTGGCGAATAAAATCCTGACATAATACCATTTAGTTTACACTTTTAATAAAAGGGTGTCACCGCGCTACTTTTTACAATATCTCCAGGTGAATGGGTAATATGCGCCATATAAATGGGAGAGAAATTTTAATTTTTTGCTCATATTAATAAAAACCAGATTCCTAGGGGTCAAAATATGACAAGATTATAGGTCACACGTATTTCTAAGAGACTGGGTCAAAAAATTAGGTAAAAGCGCAATTTCAATAATGACAGGTGATGTTTAATACATGCGCGACAAAATAACCCATTTGCGGCAGGCTGGAGTTAAATCTGCGCAGAAACGTTCTAAAGCGTTTGCGCGTCCGAATTCGTCGCACTTTACCTTAAGAGCAATCTGTGGTAGAAGCTATTTGTTGATTTTCAATATTGCCATCAGGTGACCAGTTGAAATTTCAAGGATCAGGTGCTTGTGAAAAATTATTAATAAAATCAAGTGACCTAGCGGCCGATATAGCCGCGCTGTGTTATGTAGAGAATAACTATTTTTGACATGAAGAATGATGAAGAAGAAGGTGGAAATCTTTGATACCTCATTTCATTGGCCAGATAAAATAGCAAAAATAGATGCAAAAATACGCAATTGAAGATTTCATCATAATTTGAACATATCACATGAAGATCATCCCTAAGAAGATGTCAACCAAAGCTAAGAATAAAATTTTTTGACCAAAATTGGCAAAAATTGTCCAAAAAACAAAATTGTAGATTTCGTCATAATTTCAATATATAATATCAAAATAACCGCTTGGAATCTGTAAACCAAATATATCAAAGCTATCAGACGGGCATTTTTTGAGAAACAAAGTTTTGACCCAAAATGGTTAAATTGCCCCGAAAATACAAAATTCAATGTATTTCATCAAGTTTATCTGTAGGAACCTGCATACAAAATTTCAAAGCTATGCAACGAGCAGATTTAAGAAACACATTTTTTGACCGAAAATGGCAAAAATTGTCCAAAAATTACAAAATTGAAGATTTCATCATTATTTGAATGTGTCACATTTTGTTCACGCCAATGAACCTATATACCGAACATCAAAGCTGTCAGACAAGTGGTTTTGGTGGAACAATCTTTTACCAAAAATGACAAAACTTGTCTTAAAATTCAAAATTTGCATATTTCTGCAGAATGTGAACAAATCTAAAATAGATCATCCCTAGGGACCTATGTCGAAAATATCAAACCTATCTGACCTGTAGTTTTGAAGAAGATTTTTAAAGATTTGTTTGACCAAAAATTACAATAGTTGCCTTAAAAATACAAATATGCAAATTTCACCACGATTTGAACAAATCCTATGAAGCCACCCTAAAAAAACTGCAAAACAAATTTCAAAGCTATCAGACATGTGGTTTCAGAGGTTTTTTACCAAAAACAGCAAAAAATGCCTCCAAAATACAAATATGTAAATTTCACTGCGATTAGGAAAAAACTTAAGTGAGGTCACCTCAATTAGCTGCATGTCAAATTTCAAAGCAATCGGACTTGTGGTTTCAGAGGAGAAGGCAATTGTTGACGGACGACGCATGACACACAGGCCGACTGATGACGAACGACGACGGATGACAAGGGAAAATCAGCTTATTTGATAAACTCTGCGTCGCTGACAGCGGGTTAATCATGCTTTTAGCAATTGCAGACCGAAGATATTTTAACCTATTGCGAAATTTGTTAAATCAAAATCTGTTTACGTTTGCCCTACAGCAAGGCAGTACTAAATTTTACGTAGCCTTAGTGAATAAAAAACCTAAAGATTGTTAATTGCTTCACAGTATTGTAAAATTTCTGTATTGCAGAGTTTTTGAACACTTTAAGAAGATGGTTGTTAACACACCAGTGTTCATAATATTGAACATGGTGTTAACAATATGAACACTAAGCAGTTATTCAACGCTGAATGTGGACGCCTACGATTTGAACGCGTATTTACGGGTGTGGCGTCCGCTATTTTCACAGTGTAGCCAATTTTGTGTTCGTAGTATCCACTACAATGCGGAGAGACATCATAAAACCAATGATGCTGCATTGTTTTGTCTGACATTAGACCAACTACATTCTTGTTCTTTTCTTCTTTAAGTTCTTTCCCACAGCAAGTCATTGACTTCAATGAACACAGGCCTCTGTCGATTTCCTTACTAACGACCATGATGCATTTTTCAAAGGACCTTTGTGGATTCATAAACTTTTGATTCTTCACAATTAAATGTTCAAGTGATTTGTTTTCTCTTAGTGACATCACCAGATCCTCAACATATCCTTCACAATCATCTGTGACGTGGATCGATAGAGTTCTGGCAGTGGTATTATTTTTAATAATATCACATGCTGCAAAAAATGAATCCGACGTGAAATAGCCGACTGATATGTCAGTCAATGTCGTGTTCACCGATAGCCTTCTAAATGGGATGTACTCCACTCTGAATCTACCTGGCGCTATCTTGACATAATCCGTACAGCCTTTTAATGCCATCCCATTTAGCAGCAAGCTAAATGATCTTATACTTGGACTGACACTGCTTGGAAATACTTCGCGATAATCAAGGATAGCGTCTTTCCCCTCCTCGCTAAAAGACAATTTAATTGATTCGGTCTCCTTGCACGTCTGAATGAATTTATACAAACCTCGAGAATTATCGAATAATGTATTGGACTGATTGTAATTCGATCGTGCTAATGCACCCAAAACAATTAATTCGACACTCCGGGGTCCTTTATCGATGATTTCTTCAAAAAATGGAAATAAAGTATCACCAACACAGATATTTTGACGTGAAATGCTGAAACTCTGTAAATACTTATTTGTAGCAACGCTAGCGTAAACATCATTCAAAACACTCCAATATGTGTCGTTTTCGTTGTCGTCACCGAAGTGCAATTTTAATGTCGGTATCCGTGCATGCATTTTACCGTTTCTTATCATCTCCGGGAGCTTAATGACAGTTGATGAAGATTTTTTCACGTCATCAAAGTACATCTCTAGAGACTTTAATTTACATTCTGTTTCAGTTCCTGCCAGCATAGCTGATAAAATTGATATTTCACGAATGTCGGGATCATGTATTCTCAACATTTCTATCAGACCAGGATGAAGTTTAAGGAGTTGAACGATGTCTCGTAAGTCTCGGTATTTCCTGTCGACTGTTAGAAATTTATTGCTATGATATGGTCCATCACAGTCAATACAGCATTGAATAATGAACGTATCAAATATGTCTGCCCTACAAAATATAACCCCTGTCACAGAAATTTCTATTAATGATATTAAATTTTGGTTGTAACGCGCTTCACAAATGCATTCAAATCTTACACTCATTAATTTTGTGATCCAACTAGATCCAATACACAAAGCATATCTGCCTGTATGTGCATCGGAAATTTTCTGATTAATCGTATGAAATAGCAATGATAAGGCTTGTCCCTCGGAAAGTCCTGCGATGAATTTTAGGACTGTCATTGATTCTTGTGGATCCCTGAGAAGGGCCAGCAAAGCCATGTTATTTCTGTCTCGCAACTGAAATGAAACGTGGAGTGCAATGAAAAATTCAAACCAAGTTTGATGGTAGAAGTAATACCTCTCTTTTGCCTTTGTCCTCGAATGGCCTAGATCTCTTATCAGCAATCCCAATTCCAACGATTCCTTGGAGGAAATATCTGATTGTTTAAATACTGATCTCTCATCACAGTGTACTTTATATGAATCAGATGCCAAACTGTCTCTTTTATCCATCACTGCCTTAGGAACTTCGCCATCATAGAGGTCTATGCCATTTTTTACGCTGTATCGCTTTAAAGTACACTCAAGTACCTCGGAATAAAACTCTGTCAAATTCTTCGGGAAGTCATTTTCCCTTTCATCGAATAAGTAATCTTCCCAAAGAATGCACAAAAATGAAACGTGCAAAGGGTTACTCAGGAGATCAGAAATTATATTATTAGCATTATTCTGTTGTATTTTTATTTCTACCTTCAGGGCTGCACCGGCATCTTTGTCATCTTTGAAATATTTGTCTATGTAATCGTCAGTACTTGTTTCTGTAAACCCCTTGACTACTAAAAATAAATCACATTCCTTTAAGTAATTATCTCGTAGACGTGGTCTTGTGGTGATGACAATGGTTGAGTACGATCTTCTTTTTCCTGTAATGTGGTCATATATTTCAGACTTTTCAATGCTTTGTTCGTCAATTTCGTCCAAACCATCGAACAGGAAAAGGGTTTGTCCGAGAAGCGTTTTTAAAATAAATGTCAAATCTTCCCTCGTTATAGCCAAATCTTTTGGTAAAAGTTGACTGAAAATTTCATCAACTACTTGAAGCTCTGTCACATGTTTCATCTCCAGAAATATTAGTAACTTGTACTGCTTTAGCTCACCACAAGCCCAGTCATACGCTATTTTTCTGCATAAAGTTGACTTTCCTAAGGCAGGAGGCCCCTCTATTCTTATTCGCTGCGCACTCTTACCATCGTCGTCTGTTTTGAACATGTCATGTAGCTGTTCTAAAGTATGGCCGGCTTTCATTGCACCTCTTGTCACTTTCTCTACTTCAAGTCTCGTGTACATTTCTGCTAGTTTCAGTTGCAGGCCATTATTCCATGGGATTGGTTGCAGTGTCGCAAAGTGTCCCTTGTATTGAGTTTGTAGGAAGTCAACGAGAATCTCCGTCTTCGCTCTAATGCTTTGAACTGTAAGGCAAATGTTGCATCAGTTAGATGTTAAAATTGAAATAAATATGAGAGATGTCCAGAAACTGTGTGTGAATACGTGAGCTAAAAAATGAAGATTGAGCTCCTGGAGGTAGCCGTCGCCTTTTCACTTCACACGATTAATACAAGTCATTTCTAGAATATAAATATCAGCTTAATACTAATTTGCATATTTAACACACCATAAGTTGATAATAATTTTTGTTTACCTTACCGAAGTTTGACCAAATTTTCTATGTTATAACATAAATTACAGGGAATGCGCAAATTTGTAGTGAGAGGCGACAACAAGAGAAAACCGCGCAAGTATAGAGACGTCGCCGTACTCTACATCTGATTTTAATCAGATTGTATAGATAACTACTTATTTGCATATTTTAGCAATCCTTCTATGAGGAATGTAAAATTTGATTAGCATGAACATACGTCAACAATGATATAAGTTGTTTAGCATTGTACATAAACTAAATACTGATTGCATATGTAACTAACTTTAAAAAATTCACCACATTAATCGGAAAGGATAAAACCCAAATTGATGAAAGCTACTACGTGAATTGATGAGACTATTATAAGTCACAGTGACAGACATTTTCCTTTTCCAAGAACGCTAATTTATAATTTACATATCAAATGAACTATCTTAGACTGGACTGACTCGACCAAAGTTTATAAAATGTGCTATGTAGATTGATTTTACAATGACATCACAGAAGTGAAGTACGTCTAGCATTTTTGCAAGCTATTATGTAACTTGCATATTCAATGAAATTTCTCAATTACTGATATTAAACTGGAAGGACTTCATTTAAATTGAGTAAGTGCTTATGATGATTTTATCATAAGATACTTTTAAAGACTGTGCATATTAACGTCAGCTTATTGGTAATTTGCATATTTTAATGAGTTTCCACAGTTTCACACAGGAACTTATACACATAGTCTCTTTGAGAAAGCGCTCACAGGAAGATGGAAGACGTGGAAGTCGTCCATTTCTTCTGACTTACACGAGCAAATTGTGCTGTTGCACGCTGCTGCTGTAAGGCACGTTTTATATACCTTGCAAGCTTACATGCTATCGAAGAGCACATGTGGGATTTTTGAAACATTGATCTGATTTACCTTTAATAGGACAATAAGCCTTGAGTTGGTCTGATAACACATGCAAATCGCAGAGTTGTAACATCTCCTCCAGCATGCAGGTGTCTGATTCCATTATTTCACCTGTATCAACAAGCAGCTGAAACAGTTCATGTGAACTCTGTATCTTTTCCAATTGGCGTTGACTTACTTTATCTTTACAGAGTATTTTCAGTTTCTGGCAATTATCTGTGTGCGAAAATATTACAGTATCTATTATCAAGGGCAGTCCATTTTTAACGACTGGATGGGAAGATGTTTTTGTGGTGGTTTATTAAAGCACTATCACACAACAAATCAATAGGAGGAGTAATTCTGGAAGGTACCCACACACATTGGGAACGCTTTCAAAACAAAAAAACAAAACAAAAAAAAGACGACACGATCATGACGACACCTTAACCTTTAACTTATCTAAACACTTCATTGCTCGTGTGTCCTGTCACAGCTAGTCCTTCCACATACAGTTGTCCTGTGTATTTTCCTTGCGGTAGAAGTAGGACTCTAACAGTCTGGTTTTGGGAATCTATATCAACACGATTCCATCCTTTGGTTACAGTCAAGCTGAAAATTTGCAACCAGAATTTTCAAACATAAAAACAATCAAATTTTTGAACGTCTCGATCAAGTGCGATTCAACCACTTCAGTAATGAAAATTAAATTATCAGGTTTGGACGTGTCCGTTCATGAACGATTCAACCATTCCATCACTATCAAGCTACACAATTTACTCTAGGATTGAACACTTGTGGTATCGGTAGTTTTCTTTTTGGAGCAGCAGCAGGCTTTCATCTCAACAAGCCGATCCTGCAACACTTAACTGTTTGTACTGTCGCATTTCATTTCGAGATACAGGTAGACTTTTCGCACTCTGAGCTAAATAACAAACAACCCACAACTTACTATAGATCATTTATTATACGTAAGATGAAATCAAGGATACAACAACACCAAACAAGCTCCCTTTAATGGTATTTCTGCGTGCTGAATAGAATAATACTTTGACCTCGTGCATCGACACCATTGTGTGACCTGACCAATCATGATTAGCGTAACTTTGGGACTTTCCCTGTACTCGTAGTCTGACTTTTGCTGCCATGCTACCGGAGGGCATGCTTGCTCCAACGTGACATCGTGCAGAGTGCATAAAAGTTACCATATACATGAAATACTTAAGATTTAATGCTAATCGTATTATTTAGTAAAAGTAGTCTTGCAAGTGCGGTATATTTCAACGTCTAGATCTTCAAACAATTATTTTCAGATTCGACTACCGGTATACTACGCGGCCCGTAAGCGTTGCTTATGGCCAAGGGTGGATGTACCAGGAAGTAGACCGTTTTGAAAACATAAACGTGAAATCGATGTTGTTGAAGATTAAATTGCGTTATATAATTGTCACTTTTATAATCAATACACAATGAAAGAGTTACCAGTACATTTATACTCACACCGTATTCGTTCTATTCTAAGACCCCCTTTTCACAGCCGATATTGGGAAAAAAACATATGGGTCACCGTAACTCGAAAATCACTACTACCTTATGCTAGTTGATGTTATTTTATGCCAACTTGAAGGATTATGACCCGTGAATTAACATTACTGTCTGTTTTGATACATAAATCGGGGGCATCTTAGGCTTTGTTGCCAGGGGTGGGGTCACATTTGCTGAGGAGTCAAAATCTTAGGAAATAATTTCACAAACACAACCCTCTTTAATTGGTTCAAACTGACCAGCCCTTTCCCTGAGGGAAAACTTAAAGACCTGCATGTATATATTTATGTCACTGTAACTGCCATTTGACTAGATTTTTGCCACAAACTTTAAATATCATGGAAATACAAGTGAGACATCCATACCAGTTCAAAGAGAAATTCATCAGAATATATCATCGATCACGCACCATCAGCTTCAGAGAAATTCGTGAAGAGAACGTGTATGAAGTTGAATTGTGAACGTGTTAACACGCCATGTTTGTCATGCAGAACAGTGACGCTAGCGTGCTCAAAAGTAACCGGAGGTACTACGGATACAAAAATCATGTTCGTAATTTGTCTCTAATTTATACCTACCGTCGTCTATATCTTCAGCAATTTTGAACAATATTTTTGTGAAAGGGTCAAGTTTTGACCGTGTTTCTGTCGGTCCTTCATGGCTACCATCCTGTCCTGTCGCCATGTTGTTGTTGTAATATAAGTGAAATCCCTCCTTTAGATAGAAGCACCCTCAGTCGAGGTAATGTTGTTCTGGTCGTCTGCAGCCATGGATCGTGTACGCAGAACATGGCAATCAAAAATAAAACGTCTAGAGATTAGTTCAATTGAAGAAATTAGATTAATCCGGTGCAATGGAAAGCAGGCAGAGGCATCAAGAAGCAGCTGTAACATTTCATTGGGTGAGTCACGAAAACGAGCAATGGACGAGGATACATTATAATTATTCATAGTGTCCCATATATGCTGGAAATGTTTATGACGCAGGTGAGCGCTGGCAGCACAAAGGCATAAGAAGTGCAATCTGTCTTCAGGGCCATCTGAGCATGGCCTACAGGTTGGGTTCACCTTGTTTTGATTAAATCTTGCTTTGTTCGCTTGGAGAATATAACAACCAGTTATGAGCTTCTCTTTAACACTAGCACGTTCTACATCACGGGGATCAGAATTGACTGTAGACCAGACATGGTGAGGCTTGTTCGGGCTACAAACATCAAGGTTGATGAACCTACGTGAAGATTTCTCTGTGGCTTCTTGGGTGATTTTTGCATGCCAGTATTTGTCAATATGTTTCTTCAGAAGCTCTTTTCCTTTATATCTTGTGGGTGGATTTTGTAGTACCGAGATGAAACTAGGAAAGTTGTATTTTGTGAGAAGTTCATCGACACTGACAAACCAACTCTTGCTCTTTGCATCTTTCACGGCATACTGTCGTAACGCGAGATTATGTTCAATAGAGTTCTTCAGACGGCAAATATTTAGGAAAAGAGAGATCATAGCTTTATGAAGTACAGCTTCAATTTTCTGAGCACCAATGAGTAACAAGGCTATGGAATCAGGACATCTGTCAGGTAGATGCTGTAGCTGCTTTAAGACCTTCTTCTGATAGTTTTCAAGTGAAAGTAAATCTTGCTTCTTGACTTTAATAACCTCCAAACCATACATTAATCTAGGGATAACAAAAACATTCCAGATATTTGTTGGTAAATGGTTCTTCGTGCAAGCTGAATGTTTTGATCGATATTATGCTTTCCGTCGCTTGTCATAGGAACACCAAGATGAACAGCTGAATCACATGGTAGGATGTTTGCACCATTGATTGTAGGATGATTTTGTGCTGAGCTTGGAGTGTTATTACTGAAACGAGATATGTAAGCGCTCTTTGTGGTATTGATCTTTTGTCTTTTCTTGTTCACGCAATCTTCCACAATTTGGACCATTGCCCTCATTTCATATGGATTTGAAGAAAGAAGTGCTACATCATCTGCACAGGTAGGGCTGCCAAGGTAAACATGACCGATGCGGAGACCGAAGTTAGACTTCTGAATGTGCTATTCGTGTAGACTTTGAATAATTCAGCAGAGAGCGTGCTACCTTGTCTAGTTCCTTGTTTAAGATGAATAATGTTCGAGATTTTGCTATTCCATTTGATGCTTGAGCTCTGCTCAGAGTACTGTTCTGTGATGATATTCAAAAGATGACCTTGAATTCCATGATTGTACAGTTCTACCAATAATTTGTCATGCCAAACAAAATCAAAAGCTTTATGGGCATCTAGGAAAACTTGACACAGTGGTGATTTATTATGTTCGGCGTCTAAATTGGCTTCAGTTACCATTAGAGCTGCCATGGTTGAAGAGCAGTGTTTAGTAAATCCTCTTTGCAGGTTATGTTGCTTTCACCTAGGACTGGCTGGAGGCGTGACAAGAGTAGTTTTTCAAGAACTTTAAAGATGACAGATAGAACAGTAATACCTCTATAGTTGTTTGGGTTAGTAGGATCCTTTTGTTTCTTTAGGACTGGGGTGATGACGCCACGTTTCAATATCTCCGGTAATTTGCCATGATTCTTTATGCCGTTAAGAAAAGTACACAGGAACAGGATTACTGGCATGCCGCCGTAGATGAGGTGCTCTGCAGTTAGATTATCGAGGTCTGGAGACTTGTTACTGTTTAGGGATAACACTGCATTTTCCATTTCATTGACTGTAAAGTCCTTGAGGTGTTGATTAGTAGCACGACAGATATTCTCGATGATGAGTTTGTCGAGATGAGTCCGTTATTTGTCTATCGAGCTAAAGTGGGGTTCCTCCAAGGGTTCGGCAAGGGATGAGAAATGTTTTTCCCTGGCAAGGATTGTATCTCCATCAGTGTATGAAACATCTTCAAGGATAATCTGAGGTGAGCATGTAGATCGAGTTGACCGTTGTCGATTAAGCAGCCTGTACAACATAATCTGATCATCTTTATGAGTAGACATTATTTGACAATAAAGACTATCTCTTTTTTGAGCAATAAGTTGAAGTTGTGCAGAGCGTAGCTTATATTTCATCTGGTTGCGTCGTTTAAGGAGTGGATTATCTTTCTCTTGAGGTTTGCCTGCCCTCTTCCAATCAGAGTAGACTTGTTTATTTTCTCTCATGATCTGTATAATGTAACTGGTTACTGGCAGTGGTTGTCGACACTTCTTTTGTTTGCTTGTCTTGGAACCAGCATTTGATTTCGCTACCTTCTCCAGTGTACGTATCAGATAAACGAGTTCGCAGCAGTCAGTGTCATGCGAGTTGGCAATTGGTCTACAGGGGCGAAGCACATCAGCTATGTATGCTTTATAATTATCTTTAAATTTCCACCATTGATAGCGTTGCGTGGGTAAGTCATGTTGAGAAGAGGTCGAGGTCAACGTATTGTTCAGGATTAGTTCCGTGTAAATTACAGGGCAGGTTCCTTGTTATGTCTTGAATCGACATGTGTCTACCCTTCAAAAAGGACACTACATTAGTATAATAGACCATTTCAAGCCCATATCGAGAATATCCCCTTTTTATGTCGCGCGGACTTGTGGATCCTCTTCTAACTGGTTTGATCACGTGGCTGATAATTCTCACAAGCCAGAATTTAAAAATCCCTGATAACTTTCCAGTCTCCTTGTCTTCCATATGTTGCTTTCTGGCCTGATCTTGTGTACAAGTATGTTTCACTGTCATGAGCGTCACATTACCCGAACTCTTCTTCAGCTACTTCATAGTCAGATCTATCTCTGTCACTGCCAGTATGCAGTGAACACTGCCCATAGGCAGTAGCAGGGTAGTACCTGTATTGACTTTGATAATTTTGAAATAATTTTGTTCAGTTTATACAACTGCATTCTTGTTGTACTTCATACAGTATGTTGAAGTGTCCAGTATTCAGCTTGCCAAGAAGGCCTGTGAATATGTAGCCCACATTGGCATCATTGACAAATATGACTTTCAGTCTGTACTCGAATTCAATTATCACCCAATATTCATATATGCAGACTTTTGTTGACAAACTGAATATTATGTGTTTCACTTGAAAAAAATATAAACAGTTGCAGCTTCTGCCCCGATATTATGCCTAGTATTTGTTTGTTTTTTTTACGAAAATTCATACATTTTTTAGGTTTTTTTCGAGACAAAAGTAATGAAATGCGACAAAATGCTTATACGTATTGTTTAATTAATACCAACATTAGAACAATTGGATGACATTAAAATGGTATTACGTTTTCATTTAATTACCCGTCAAACCTTGGAAACGTAAAAACAGGGAACAAAAAAAATTTCAGTTCCCCCTACAGGCCGAGCAAAACTTTCAAGTCCCCCCTCTAGTACCCCCAAAATTTTCGAATCCCCCTGATTCCCTCCAGTCCTCTAACTGTTTTTTTGTGAACGCAGCCTTAAATGTTTTTCTGATGTTTATTAACATTGAGACAGTGCAGTTTGAATACAAGGAAATCTCAGCTCGTATAGTCTTTGAAAATTGAGTATTTCTTGAGTATTTCTTGTATGAACAATATTTTTCTTTCCACTGACTGTAACTTTTATGTCTACTTTTAATTTCCCTCTTGTAGTGTTTTTCTCTTATAATATTTCCTTTATTATAAAAACCGAAAGTGTGAAGGCAACTGTGTTTTCTATTTGTCGAGTCAGTGTGTTAACTTGTATCCGTCCGTACAAACATCTTTAGGAAATATTCTGTTAAGTGACCATTATTATTTCGGTGGAAGTTATTATATGAATGAAGTATTTTAGACTAAAAGTAAAGTTTCAGTTTGTGTACAGTCTGTCATTAATTAAATGAAAACGATAATGTTGATATAAAAAAATTCACACCATTACTTACAATTTTATAACTAATTCTTGAATTGTAGAAAAGAAAACAACATGAACTTTGAAATGTTAGACGACACGTGCACGGAAAAACTTAGCTCATATTAAATTTTAAAAAATCACAATTGTTATGTTCATTCCGTATTTTATGAATTGTCTGACAAACTTTTGCATATCAGTCGACTGCCGCTTTTTTTATGAGTAGAGATATTTTCATGGCATGTTACACTGGGTAACTCAAAATGCCCTGAATGTCTTTTGACACTACAGTGTAACTGCAGGTAGTTACTTTGTGCAGATGAATATCATTAATTCTGCGGTTCACATGCATCCTTAATAGCGAGCGATCAAATCAATGTTTGTACCAGAAAGTATCTTTGTGTTAACTGTAATCGCCACGTTGTTCAGTTATTTGCATGCTTACGCTTCTCTTTACTTTCATTAGCTGTAGAGGAAGGTAAACGTGCGGATACTATTTAGAATGACGGTTGAACGAAAATTTGAGAAAAATAGACCTGAAGAAGTCACTATAGACCCTCACTTCTATGAAATTTTACATAAATTTGATGCCAATGGTGGATTCGCCATGGAGGTTCAGCAAGTCAGCATCATTGTGCAATTACTGCTCTCTATTGATGTAACAGGCAGATGTCTTATTCATTAGAGCAGACCTGATTTGATTTTCTGCGATAAAAGTGCCGTGTTGGACGTAGACGTGAGTGATCAACGCTGTATTGACGTTTCATTGCATGGATGTCGCTGAATAGGTGTTATCCACTCACCTCGTCTCCCTAGTGAAACCAGTGCACTATTTCTCCTTGTCACTGCGCTGCCCTTAATTCACTTAAATGATATGTAAGACGATTCAATATTCCTTTGTCGCCATTTGTCATGTTTTACTACCCTTCTGGACTTCAAAACCTACTGGCATGGTGAATCGCCTCGTATACAACAGAATTCAAGCTGATGAAAGTTTACAGATTCGCGTTGCTCTTTTAGCAAATATGCAATGCATTTCACGTCACACATGCGTTGACATCTTTACTGAGTACCAATTGTGGATTATCATGCAGTCGATTTTTTTTCAAAGTTTTAAGCTTATATATGGCAGTCTATATGTGCTCTGCAGTCAAACTTGTGTAAACTGATCTGTATATCGATGTTACTCGTGGCAATTTAGAGAGCCCTCGTTGTCGTAATATGCGTTCGGTTAAAGTGCCTGCTAAAAATATTCCTATTCCCATAGTAGACTAAACAATGATTAACTTTTAACTTTTTGCCATGGATGATGATACCGCAACTAGTGGCTCACAGCAGATCGGTGACCTGAACATAGCGTCAAGTGTTTTGAGTATGTAAGGCAATGTCTATTCGTATTGCACCAGCCCTACAAAACAGAGATTTAGAGTACAAAGTCGGGAGCCATACTGACCCCAAGAAACCAATTCAGCGACGTGTGCCGATGACGTCAGTTATGTGCGCGCGCATCATGCCTCTAGATATACTGTGTCCTCTCGCCAGTTTGTGGAATTAGTGACCCGACAAGGACAACAAGAGCATGGAACTCTTTGGCTGTGAACTATCTATGTCCCTTCTCCTTGTCATCACAGTGGTGATCCTCCTCTACCTGTAAGTATGCCGATCTGTCCGGGATTTTGTTATGCCCCCGAGACTTTAGCAAGGGACTCGGGATCATAACTTGCTTGCAGTGTATGACCAGCCTGCTACGACAATGCGAGTATTGTTGAACTCAACTCAAATTTCTGAAATTTGAACCATTATCATTCGGTTCCTATTGTAAATTTGTTTATGTATTTTAGAAGGCAGTGTCCTGAAAGGTGCAACTGAGGATATTTCATCAAACAGTTTCGTGCGTTGCTAAAAAACGTTCGGTCCAAGAATTGTATGGCGTTTCATACGTTTTATAGAATAACCTCTTGATAACCAATGTTGGTGGCGCACGGCCCAGATATGAATGTACAAATGGTGATCAAGTTGGTAGTGGAGTTTTAACGAAAACCAAGAAATCTTTTGATAGCTACGTTGTTGGGTTTATTTAAATTTTGAATAGAGGTGTATTTATTCGAGTACTCAGAGACCACTACGACGTTTCGTCACAACTGCGCATGTGCCATTTTTATCAGCAGGTTTTGGTGACTTACCCCAGGACTTCCACATCGCCCCCTCCACGGCCGATCCCTTTAATTGTACTCGGTTAGATTTGTCAAGTCTGTGGGCTTATGCATACCACAGCAGAGCAAATTTAAGGAATGAACTTCAGCAGACAGTCGCGTTTATGGTTTAAGCAATATACGTAGCAGACTGGCGTAGATAGTGGTGTGAAGTTGAACGCACAGCTTTGGGAAAAAGTAGCTACCATGCTCGCCCGAGGCCGAGTATAGTGTTGGAATAGTCTACTCATATAGTCACTGAAACAGCTCCAACCGTAGACCAAAGCAAAACAAAAGTCTACGGTTAAACCTATAGTACAACCTGAACTTATGTCAAGAATGAAATAGCGAAGTTGACACGAACTTAATATCATGGAAAACATGTATTGAGTGTAACAAAAAGTGACGGTTGTTGTAAGGCTGAAGGAATCGCGATTGAAATCTTATTTTTTTTCAGATCCCCCCTCAATACCCTAAAAAAATTTTAATGATCAAAATTTTTCAAGCCCCCCTCAACTATCACAAGCCCGCATATTTGTAAAGGATGTGCATGCAGAAAAATCACGTATTGCGGCGTTCCGCTCGCAGGTGTTCAACACTACCTGTTATTAGCACTTTGTAAAGTCATATTCCTGAGACAAGTTTTTAAATTGATTCCTTTTAAAGGCATCGGTTAACTCTTCGGATTCATCAGTCTAGGCCAACTTGAGTTAATCCAACTCTGGCCGGGTCAATTGCTCCTGCTGAAGAGCACACAAAATGCAATCATGAGAGAGTAGGCAAATTGTGAATTCTGGCTAATTGCCATATTGTAAAAAACTGAGTACAGTGACCTACCAAAAATTTGTTTCGAAAGTACAAGACATATATGAATAAGATGCTTCTCAAAATTGACAATATTGGAAGGCTAAAATAGTAATGTTTTAATCTTTGAAATTCTGGGTATAATAATGGCAAATTTGTTTAAAAATAAATGATTCCATTTATTCACATGTTTTATCATTTAGTCTTTACTGTTCAAGTTTTACTTTTGTATTTTATTTTATGACAAGAATGTGGAAATTTAGAAAATCAAGCATGGTGACCCCATCTTTTTTCTTTAATATTTGATTATTCTTATATGCCAGAATTCAAAAATGGATAACTTTCCAAATCTCTTGGTCTTCCACATGTTGCTCTCTGGCCTGTATGTTTCACTGTCATGAGCGCCATTTGACCAAAACTCTTCTTCAACTACAATGTACATTATAGTCAGAGCTTTCTCTGTCACTGCATGCTCAGGTATGCAGTGACAGCGACACTGCAGTAGCAGGGCGGCAACTGATAGTGACACTGCCCGTAGGCAGTAGCTGTATAATTTAGATAATTTGACAATATTTTTGTTCAGTTTATACAACTGAGTTCTTGTTCTACTCCCTACAGCATGTTGAACTGTCCAGTATTCAGCTTGCTATCACAGCCTGTGTGTGTGTAGCATGCATTTGTATCACTGAGAACTGACTGTCAGTCTGGACTCTAATTAAATCATCACCTAATACATATTAATATATAAAGGCTTTGTCGACAAACTGAATATTGTGTGTTTGCGCATGCTGTAGGGAGACAGCAAGAAACTGTAGTTGATACATTGCATAGAAACATTGCAAAAATCATCAACATTTGCAGCTTCTGCCCTGTTATTTAGAGGCTTTTTTGGTTTTTTACAACAAATCACACATGTTTAGATTTTTTCGAGATTAAAAGTCATGAAATGTAACAAAATGGTTTCTAGATTTTGTTAAACTTTTACAAACATTACAACAATTGGATTACATAAAAATGGTATTCATTTTTCATTGAATTACCTACAAAAGTTTGAATTGGAAAATGTGAAACATAAAAGGGAACCAAAAAATTTCAAGTCCCCCCTAAAGGGAGAGCAAAATTTTCAAGTCCCCCCTCTACTACCCACAAAATTTTCGAATCCCCCTGAATTCCTCCAGCCCCCCCTAACCGTTTTTTGTGAACGCAGCCTAAAAGAACAAATCGTACCTGATTATAATACACTGCCAAGCCGTTGGTAAACCAAGTTAGTTGTAGAGCTTCTAGATGTATTCCATTTATCTTTTTCTAATTCTTGACATCAATAACAACTTTTACGTGCGGCATCGCGGCAGTCTAATCCGTCAATTACGAATGTATATCTAAAAGGGTTACCACGAAGTCCGGTTGAAGAATAAGCACTACGATCCTAGATGTTGTTGCTGTGCAGTGCAGTAGATATGGGTGTACAAATAAGAATATCGACTGTATTTTGAAATTCTATACACAGATAGTGAGGAGGTCAACAAGGTTCACGGTCGTTTTATCAAGATGTTGAATATCTGACATCTTTAATGATAGATGTGGAAACGCAGCTATCTGTTGGCGGGGTAGCGTGCGTCGCTATGCAGGCCACCAAAAGGTCAACCGGTGGCGGGGTCGACCTTTTGGTGACCAGCATAGCGACGCACGCTACCCGGCTAACAGATAGCTGCGTTTCCATAGCTAATTTAATGAATGTAGTGCCCGTGTATTCCCTTGGTAACGAGAAGAACAATGGTACAAAACCATAATCTACATCATAGTCATAAGTTCTATAGCGACAAACTCGATATGACAATATGTAATATTACGGCCAGTATCAACCCACCTTAAGCGAGACCTTAAGGCTTCTACCAAGACGTTGCTAATTCTTGTGTTGAATTCTTTTTTGTTCGTAAAGGTACGCAACATGGACGTTTTCGACATTCAAAAACATGGGGATTCCAGGACCAAAACCGTGGCCACTTTTTGGCAACATAATGGAGCTGAGCGCTGTGAGCATTCTATCATTTCATTTTGAAAATTCTCATAAAATATCCACTGTGACAAAGAATACAAAAGAGTCTCATTCGTTTTTGTGACGTATGTTTGCGTTCTCATAAATCCTGAATTTTACGGGATAGAAATAGCTTACATCTGGTAAGGTAAGCATTTCGCCTTATCGAAAAGTTATTACGTTTATAAGGTTCAAGGAAAATCAAGGCTTGCTTTGTCTGCAAATATTGCATGTTTGGTAAGCTTCTAAAGAACAACTAACGTGGTCATTCTGTGAGAGTCAAATGTAAATTTCACTTGATGAATCTATTCAAGAAAGAACCGTCCTTTGGTATTAAATGGGAATTGAGGACAACATGCCATCGTAATATCTTGAAATGTCACGAATATGATCCACACAAGTTCTTAGCGGCTGTCTTTCTTATAGTTCTCAGTCAATCTTGGCATTCGAGTGACGTTTATTAAGATGTAATTGTAAATTGCAGTGTATGTTGCCGTGTTACATTTTGATGATGGAAAAGAAAGCTAATCATTTGTCGATTATGAATTTTCTGTTCATCTTTGATATTATTCTACAGGGAATATACAAGAAGGACCTCGAGTGGGTTACCAAGTATGGCAAAGTGTTTGGGTAAGAATGAAACAAAACTAATGTTAAAATGGTTGAAGTATAAAGCTGATTTTTGTTTCGATGAGTGATTTTTTCTTCCAAGTCACTACAGTAACTACTTGGCCGAATACAACTTTGTAGTACGCCTGAGGTCGCAACGTGTTCACGTCATATTCTAAAATTAGGCTCTCACTTTTGGCG
>LD348738.1:206685-220796 GCA_001465055.1 Ptychodera flava | reverse complement strand
ACCTTTGTTTACAATTGTAAGTACGCTTCATTTCACTTGCAGCAGACTTGATCATATTTAAAAGACATTCAGCAGCTTGTTCAATTGATGAATCATCAAAAAGTGCATTTAATTCACAAATCTGGTCCCTTATTCGAGTTGAATTCCAATATTGTAAAAAAGGTTCTTGCTTACTACTCTCCCAGAAAAATTTATCAAAAGAATGAGTTAAAAATTCCAGTACTAAGGTTACCATCGATGGTATTTACTGATGCCTTGACATGACACTCTCGTGTTATATTGATATCAAATACAAGGGGTTGATGGTCAGACTCCACTCTCTTGTCAATGTAAACTTGTCAATATCTGAGAAATTACATACATTGGTGATGAGGTAGTCTGTGGCACTACATCCAGAGTTACTAACGTACGTAAAATCACCGCTTCCTATATCTCTGAAAATCCTGCCATTGACAATACTTAATTCCGTAGCTTTACAAAAATCGAGAAACTTCTGACCAGATGTATTTACAGTCTTATCGCTTGAAACCCGTCTGTGAACATCAATATTGGAGTGAAATGATACAAAGTCAATTGGAAGCACAAAATTTGTTACATCCTCATTTACACAATCTGTCTTGTCAGCTGTACGAGCATTAAAATCTCCACAGATGTAAAAATGTGAATTTGGAAACTTGCTATAATACTTAGCTAACTCAAACTTAAAAATTTCAAGTGTATTATCACTATTGCTTTTGTCGTATTCATCAGGAGGAATGTAAACAGTTGCAAATACAATTATAGGTGACTTCTCAGCATGATTACCATAAAGCGATATCCAGACAATATTGTCCGAGACACTTGACATTTCTTTTACAACCATGGAAAGTAAAAACGAGTAAATTCTTTTTTTGTTTTATAACATCTTGTATTCATGCCAGGTAGCATTGCATCCATATGGTATAAATTAAAAATCGATACGCAGAAATTGTCAAATATTGATCATGATATCTATAAACTCAAAGTAAGATTACAGTTAAGGTCGTACGCGCAAAGAAAATTGAAAGGCTTAAACAACTTTCAACCATTCCCTTTTGAAATCAAGAATAAAACCCAGGGGTCACCTACAAAACTTTGTATCAGGGAAATAATTGCCCCAGAGTACCAAATATTTGAAATGCAAAATGGTCTCCATACCAGTGTTTACTCTAAGGGAAAACAACTGTCGATTTTTGAAAAGTGAGAGGGTGAAAATTTGACACCAAGAACTTTAAATGAGCTCCCATAGGTAGTAGCCCAGAAACGTATAAACCACATTGAGAGTCTGAATATCTGCCATGATCACAAGGCGCATTATCTTAACCTCGCCGTGCCTTGAAGACAACAACATGATTATTTTAAAATGCTTTGGAAGAAAGTGTTTAATGGTACAATTCAATTTAATTTTATTAGAGAAATATGTTAATAAACAGTCTGCTTTACGCAAAATAAAAGTAAAATGTCTTAAATGTTGTTGTCTTTTTCTAATCTCTGTAGCTATGTATCCCCGTCTGTCTGTGTCTTCATGTATGTCTTTGTCTCTGAGACTTCTGCTAAAACTTTGTCCGAGAAGTTTTAAACCATTCTTTTTTATGGTTAAGAATAATAATCAGCAGTCATCGTTCAAATGCTAGTCTTAGAGGGAAAAGATGACCTAAAATTTACCTATAGTTTAAATTGACAATAACCGCTAACACTGTGTTAACTCTTCTGTGGAAAACTTACATTTACGATATTACTAACAAAAGATGGTGAAACCTTGTTTTAATACCGAAGTTTCAAAAATGAGTCTACACTAGCAGAATACTGGAAAAGCACTGTAACAATTTGAGAGTCGAATTATATGACCTTGCAGATATTATTACATAACGGATATCGTGCAATTTTAAGTTCTATATTCCCGAACGGATATACACTACCATCTCTTTTCCAAATTAAAAATTGTCCAGCAAACAACATTGATTTCGTTAATGTGTAGATGTTCGGATTTGCGCTACATTCATGAATAAGAAACGTTTCTCTGTCAATTCAGAAGATTTTAGAGTGAATCAGACATTGTTTAGAGGTTATAAACAGTATTTGGTTGCCGATATAAGACCTCTGGGGTGAAAATTAGCATATTTGGCCAAATGGAAAGCAGTAAGTCCCCTTGGGTGGGGAGGGATGGGGATCTTTGTGCAGCGGTTTACTTTACTTTACTTTATTAATTTTGACTGTGATATTTCAAATAAAGATTTGAACTCAATACCGTCTGACTGCTTTCTTTATTACAACATAAGTCTATAATATCTCCTCTCCAACCTGTATACACACCACTGTAATTGCTCAGCAAACATTGCAAACATTGCTAATCAGCTGTCCGTATCTGCAAATTTATTGACTGAGGCAACATCACAGCTTTCCCACACGCAGATAATATGAACTCTATCTTCCATGCGTTCAGAGAAGATTCCTGCGTATCAGACACCATTATGATCATTGTTTATCTCTCCCTATGACGGTGAGAAATCCGGATAAAAATAACACAGAGTCAGTCAGTATCACGTATTATCTTGCATGCATATTGTTCAAAATATTTTAACCCCGTAAAAGTATTGCGGCATATGTTGTCAGGGCACACCAATTCGATGCTCAAAGAGAAATAAGTCTTTTTAAGTAAGGCCAATTAGAGAAAATTCTTTGTTTGATTTTTGAAAAAACCTACCAGCCAGCCATGGAAAAAGACAGGCACAAAATAAAAACACAAATTCATTTAATTTTAATTAGGTTTCTTTTAGAAATATAATAATTTTATTTTAATAGTGTTAAGATTGTGTTTTCTTCTTGATTTTCTCTGAAAGCCTATCAGCACCCTGACCGTGGCAAACAAAGAATTTTATTTAAAGCGCCCAATGCAGTGAATTCTTACTGTAACTTATGTATATTTCTGGAGCTATACGTCATACGACATGGCCGTTCGCGACATTCTAAAAGATGGGGATTCCTGGACCGAAGCCATTGCCACCGTACCGGTTCGGACTGAATGCCAAATGAGTAGAGTGAGCATTGATGGTAGTGAAGGTAGAACATGTCGATGAAGTAACCCCTTAGATTACGTAGACATTGTATCACAAGATCACAAGATCGCTCTGTGCACTCTCTCCCAATTAATCGTTCAGTAAGCAACTTATATACTTTCTGCCTTAATATTCGCAAGCTCGCTGACATGGGCTCATGAAGGGCTGAATTTTCGAAGAGAAATGTTACAAAGTAGCTGCCATCTATCCTACAGTTAACGCTAATACCCTCTTTCTGACAAAATAAATTACTCAATATTATAACATATTTGTCACTTTTATATGACAGTTAACTCCTTTTCATTTCGATTTTTTTCCTTATTCAACCATATTCGCAGGGTACATACAAGAAAGATCTGGTACGGCAAGTAGAGCAAAATATTTCGGTGAGAATAACATTATATTATGTTAAACTCTGACACATGATGTTCTTTATACATTGCAAAACTGTGTGTATTGTATCTCAACCATATACCGCTTAACAAATAACAAATTTAATGATAATACCATTTAATGCATCTGATTTGCAATTACAAGTTTGTCAGTACCGATGTTGCACAAAGACAATGACTTTCCTATTTTCTGTACTAAGAGGTACGATGGGCTGCAACCTACGCTAATATGTGCTGACCCAGAGCTTTGTGAGAACAGGTCTGTGAAAAACAGTTAACGGTTTTACAACAAAAGAGTGACTATCTGCAGGTTACAGGAGGAATATAGAATCAAAATTTACGGTTTTAAATACACAACAAATAAGAATAACAATGTTTCTATCATCATTATATAAGAATAATGTTCACCTACTTTTGGAATACATGAATTGTACCATGGGATCAAACTGCTACAGAGTAAAGACGATGTTTATACGCCTTTCGCATGTTAGCAAGAAAATGCTTAACCTGCTCCAATTGTCACGGCATTTTCGAATTATCTTTAGCAATACATTTGTTTCAGTCAAACCAAAGCTTCTCCTGCGCTTATGTGCTGGTCGTTGTGCACGAGAGACTGCGGCTCACTGCTTCGTGTTCTATATTGACGGTCACACTTCGACTCGTGACCGATAAGCACCTTCCTATGGCGCGTAATCAAGGCAAGACCAGTAGTCGCATTACAATTTTTGAACTCTCACTTTTTGACTTACTACCGGTTTTTGGACTGACTCCCATTTTGGAATCGTACTCGCATTTTCAACCTCCGAATTCTCCCATTTTTGAATAACTCCCATTTTTGACTGACTAATATTTTGGACTCATAAATCGCGTTTACAACATCCGAACTCTCATTTTCCCCGCGATTTATGAGTCCGAAATGTTAGTCATCCAAGCTATCCTCTATTAAGCTTATTCATACTCTTGCTCCCTCAAGGTGAACTTGTCATAGTTTCGTAATTGTGTCATAGACAAAACCCTGTCAAACCTTGACGATTTAGCCAGGTCACACACGTTACCAATAAGTTACTCATAGGTCGAAATGCGTCGAGATAATTGTCAAGCATACCCGAAACGTATTTTAACCTATGAGTACGATTTAGCCAGAATGTGCCGACGAATCAAAACTTCTCTTAAACGGTGGCTTTTTCAATTTTTGACGCATACACAGCGTATTCATAACGTCCTGAAAATAAGAAAAAATACGTTTTAGGTACGCCAGAAAATTATCTCGACGCGTTTCGACTTCTGAGTAACTTAAAAGTAAGGTGTGTGAACGTGTCTCAACGAGCGCGTAACAACGTATGACCCGCGTGTGCGGGCCGTATGAGCCATACGCTGGCATATGTCGAAAGTTTTGAGCATGCACGAAAGTTTCGACGATCTCGCCGTACTACGACGTATACCAGCGTGCTTCAGCGTGTCCTTAACTTATACAAAATTTACCCATAACGTATTCGACGCACGCCCAGCGTATTCGCCAAATTTTTCATACGTTGGCATGTGCTGGCTAAATCGTCAAGGTGTGAAAGGGCCATGATATTGAAAAAAAATCATTAGCCAGCGTTTTGGAGAAATTTTTAACAGGGCCATGATATTCCAAAAAAAGTCATTAGCCAGTGTTTTGGAGAAATTTTGATATGTCGGCGTACGCTGGCTAAATCGTCAAGGTGTGACAGGGCCCTTACCGTCAGGTTGACAAAGACATTGGAACTAAACAACCAGTCGAGTCTTCAAAATTACAGTGAACGCAATATGATGTACAACGATTATACATTTAGAATTCAGAGCTTCAATGTGGTCTTATAAAATACAGATAGACATCACAAATAATGATAGCAATGAAATGCTCAAAATGTAACCTCGTTCGATATTACATAAGTTTTGATTTTCTCCCGAAGACAGCAGAGACTTCATATCTATCAATTGTAAGAAGCAGATAGTCAAAAATACTTAAACGTTTTTCTTATGTTCATTAATATTGAGACAGTGCAGTTTGAATACAAGGGGATCTCAGCTCATATAGTCTTTGAAAAAGTCCAACAATTTAGCGTTTCTTGTATGAATAATTTTCTTCTATCCACGTACTGTGACTTTATGTCTACTTTTAATTTTCTCTCTTGCTATGCTTTTCTCTTCTTCTGTTTTCCTTTATTATAAAAACGAAAGTGTAAAGTCAGCTCTGTGTTTTCGATTTTGTCGATTCAGTATGTTAAATTGTATGCGTCCGTACAATAATAATCTCTAAAACGACCATTGATATTTCGTTGGAAGTTATTACATGAATGAAGTATTTAGATTAAAAGTATAGTTTCAATTGGTGCGTACAGCCTGTCATTAATGATGTGAAAACGATAATGTAGATACAAAAACAAATCTCACACCATTACTTACAATTTTATAACCAATTCTTGAATTGTAGAACAGAAAACAACATAAATGTTAGACGACAAGTGCACGGAAAATCTTTAACGGCAGATACACAGATATTTGAAATTTAGGTTATATGCATACTTTTTTAAAAATCACAATTTTTGATATTCATTCTGTATTTTATGAATTATCTGACAAACCTTCGCATATCAGTCGAGTGAGTCGAGATATTTGCACGGCCATCTCACACTGGGCAACTCAAAATGCCCTCAAAGTCTTTTGCCGGTACAGAGTAACTGCAGGTTCTTACTTTATGCGGATGAATATCATTAATTCTGCGTTTCACATGCATTCTTAATAGCGAGCGACCAAATAAATGTTTGAACCGGTATCTTTCTCTTAACTGTAATCGCCATATTGTTCAATTATTTGCATGCTTACGCTTCTTTTTACTTTCATTAGCTGTAGAGGAAGGTAAACGTACGGATATGTGTCCGTTGAACGAAGTTGGGAAAGCAGACCTGAAGAGGTCACTATAGACCCTCCCTTCTATGAATTTTTACATACATTAGATGCTAATGGAGGAATCGCCATGGTGCGCAGGTCAGTATCATTGTGCAATTACTGCTCCCTATGGATGTAACAAGCGGATGTCTTATTCAGCAGAGCAGATCTGATGTGTAATTTTCTGCTATAAAAAATGCCGTGTTGGACGTAGACGAGAGTGATCAGCGCTGTATCGACGTTTCATTGCATGGATGTCACTGAATAGGTGTTATCAATTCACTTACCTCTCCCTAGTGAAACCAGCGCACTATTTCTCCTTAGTCACTGAGCTACCCTAAATTCACTTAAATAAGATGTAAGACGGTTCAATATTCCTTTGTCGCCATTTGTCGTCTTTGATGACCCTTCTGGACTTCGAAACCTACAGGCATGGTGAATCACCTCGTATACAACAGAATTCAAGCTGATGAAACTTTTACAGATTCACAATTGCTTTTTTTAGCAAATATGCAAATCATTTCACGTCACATATGCATTGATTCCTTTCCTTGGTGCCAATATTGTGGACCATGATGAAGTCGATATTTTTAAAGATGTGTATATGGCAGTCTCCATGTGCTCTGCAGTCAAACTTGTGTAAACTGATCTGCATATCGATGTTACTCGTGGGAATTTAGAGCGCCCTCGTTGTCGTAATATGCATTCAGTTAAAATGCCTGCTGAAGTTTCCCATTTCTTGCGTGACGAGAGAAGTCATGCGTTTTGTTCACTTTATATTTTTCGAATAGGGTTGTAGCAAACACCATTATGTTGTCATACAGGTAAGAATATTTCTTAGTTTGAAGCAAACTTCACCTTTAAATTCGATCTCTTTGAATATTTCAGACCCGTACCCAAAGAATTGCAGATTCTTGTGTTTTTGGACATGAAAATTGCATTGAGGTACTTTGCAATCGATGACAGATACTGTCTCATTTACATTAACCAGTCACAAAGGTGACATTTCGTTAAATAACTGATAGTACATGTTTGGTGCAAAGGACAAACAAATCGATGTGTTTGCTCTCAACACTTAGATACCGAGGAATTAACTTGTAAACGCACAAACATGAGCAAGCCACGCGATATAGGTACGGAAAATCGGACTGTGTGCGAAAGACGCCACTGTCTATGTTAATTCTGACATCAATATGCACAAAGAAATGTTTTTCCGTAAATTTAGATTACATTGTTGTGAAATAACGCATTCAAAAACGACGAAAATACAACTCATTAGACGACTGTTAATGTTTTGATGAACACCAGAAAAGACTCATTAAGGGCTCAGACTGCAAGCTACAACATCAGCTACGCATGCGACCAAGACAAAATTTGTGCGAATTTATAGCAGCCGTGTCCGATGTTCCGCATATGTATCTATACCGCGACCACCTCTATCGTGACGTAGCCTTCGAAATTAAGCCATACTTCACCTTTCTCATAAAGCGCAACTTTTTAAGTGATTATCTTTGTTCTGTTCCTTTTTTTGAGTCATATTCATCCTGTACTTCTCATGTCACATTTCTCAGCAGCATAGACTGAACAATTAATTTTTAACTTTTTGCCGTAAATGCAGATACGACAACTATACAGTAGATCGGTGACCTGGACATGGCGCGTCACCTGTTTTGACTATGTAAGGCAATGTCTATTCGCATTGCACCAGCCCTGTAAACAAAGACTTAGAGTACAAAGTTGGGAGCTATACTGACCTAGTTTACACATTCAATAAACCAATTCAGCGGCGTGTGCCGATGACGTCAGTTATGTGCGCGCGCATCGTGCATCTAGATGTACTGTGTCCTCTCGCCAGTTTGTGGAATTAGTGACCCGACAAGGACAACAGGAGCATGGAACTCTTTGGCTGTGAACTATCTATGTCCCTTCTCCTTGTCATCACAGTGGTGATCCTTCTCTACCTGTAAGTATGCCGATCTGCCCGGGATTTGGTTATGCCCCCGAGACTTTAGCAAGGGACTCGGGATCATAACTTGCTTGCAACATATGATCAGCCCGCATATAAGCTTACGATAATGCATGTATTGTTAACCCCGACTCATATTTGAACCATTGTCATTCGGTACCTGTTTTAAATTTGTTTATGTGTTTTAGAAGGCAGTGTCCTTAAAAAGTATGGTGATATTTCACCAAACAGTTATGTACGTTGCTGAAAAATGTTCGGTCCAAGTATTTTATGGCGTTTCATACGTTTTATAGAATAACCTTTTGATAACCCATGTTGGTGGCGCACTGTGACGACTGAATGTACAAAGGGTGATAAAGTGGGTAGTGGAGTTTTAACAAAAAACAATAAATCTTGTGATAGCTACGTTTATGGGTTTATTTAAATTTTGAATACAGGTGTATTTACTCGAGTACTCAGAGACCGCTACGGTGCTTCTTCACGACTGCGCACGTGCCATTTTTAACAGCAGGTTTCGGTTACTTATCCCATGACTTCCATATCGCCCCCGGCGCGGCTGCCGGGCGCGGCTGATCCCCTTACTTGTACTCGGTTAGATTTGCCCAAATCTGTGGGCTTACGCATACCACAACAGCGTAAATTGAAGGTATGAACTTCAGGTGACAGTCATGGCTATGGTTGAGGCGATATACTTTGCAGACTGGTGTAGACAGTGGTGTGAACGCAAAGCTCTGCGAAAAAGCACGCCGAAGGCCGAGTATAGTGGTGGAATTAGAGTCTAGTACTCATATAGTCACTGAGACAGCTCCAATGAGATCATATTAATGTCGATTCTGTGGTACAACCGTAGACCCAAGCAAAACAAAATCTACGGTACAATCTATAATACAACATAACTTGTGTCAAGAATGAAATAGCTAAGTTGATACGAACTTGCAAGTGCGTATTATGGAAAACATGTATCCTGTATTCAGTGTAACAAAAAAGTGACGGAAGTTGTGTTGATTGGTTGTTGTAAAACAACAGATCGTAGCTGATTATAATACACTGCCAAGCTGTTGGTAAACCAAGTTCGTTGTAGAGCTTCTAAATGTATTCCATTTATCTTTTGCTAATACATGACATCAATAAAAACTTGTTATGTGCGGCATCGTGACAGTCCAATCCGTCAATTTACGAATGTATACCAAAGGGCGATCTGATTAAAATCGGATGTAGAGTACGGCGACGTCTATACTTACGCGGTATTCTCTTGCTGTCGCCTCTCACGACAGGAAGAGAATACCGCGTAAGTATAGACGTCGCCGCACTCTACATCCGATTTTAATCAGATCGACCTAAAGGGTTACCGGGAGGGCCGATATGACAAACAAAAAAGGAGGCCTACATCACAGATAGATAACTTTGTTCTCATTTGAAAACCTGTTTAATTTAGCGACATGTGACTTTATAATATTACAACCAGTATAGCTCATCTTATGCGAAACCCTAGGGCTTCTACCAAGACGTGGATAATTCTTGGGTTAAATTCTTTTTGTTCGTAAAGGTACGCGACATGGCCGTTTTCGACATTCAAAAAGATGGGGATTCCAGGACCAAAGCCGTGGCCACTTTTTGGCAACATATTCGAGATGAGTGCTGTGAGTATTCTAAAGTTTTATTCAGGAAATTCTCATAAATATCCACTGTGACAAAGACTACAAAAAGGTCTCATTCGCTTCTGTGACGTATGTTTGCATTCTCATAAATTCTGGATTTTACGGGATAGAAATAGCTCACATCAGGTAAGATAAACATATCCTTCTTGCGAAGGTATTACGTTTATGAGGATCATAGAAAATCGAGGTTTGCATTGTCTGCAAATATCGCATGTTCTGTAAACTTCGAAAGAAGAACTAACGTGGCCACTTTGTGTAAAGAGTCAAATGTAAATTTTACTTGATGAATCTATTCAAGAAAGAACCGTCCTTTGGTATTATATGGTAATTTGAGGACAACATGCCATCGTAATATCTTGCAATGTTACAAATATAATCCACACAAGTTGTCAGCGGCTGTCTTTCTAATAGTTCTCAGTCAATCTTGGGATTCGAGTGACGTATATTAATATGCAATTGTAAATTGCAGTGTATGTTGCCGTGTTACATTTTGATGATGGAAAAGAAAGCTAGTCATTCTGTCGATTATGAATCTTATGTTCATCTTTGATATTATTTTACAGGGAATATACAAGAAGGACCTCGAGTGGGTTAACAAGTATGGCAAAGTGTTTGGGTAAGTGTGAAACAAAACTAAATGTTGAAATGGTTGAAGTATAAAATTAGGCGTGATTTTAGTTTCGATGAGTGAATTTTTCTTCTGAATCACTGCAGTAACTACTTGGCCCAAATACAACTTTGTAGTACGCCTGAGGTCACAACGTGTACACGTCATATCCTAAAATTAGGCTCTCACATTTGGCGCATAAAGGTATCTTGCATGTTCGAATGCTTGTATTGGCTTATAACAACTGTTGCTTATTTCCATCAATAGTTCGATGAGTCGATCTCGAACATTGTCTGCTGATGGCACTGTTAAATATGGATCCTCTATTATTCGGTGTTTTCTTCTCCTTCCAGGACTTACGAGGGAAGACAGCCGGTGTTAGTCTTTGCTGACCCTGAGATTTGTAAACAAATCTGTGTGAAAAATTTCGCGTCGTTTTATAATAGAAGGGTAAGAACTTGGATTTCAGACGAATGTTCAACTACTGTAGGTCAGTAACACACTCCGGTATGGGAAATCTCGAAAGACGATATACATAATAAACGATGTATTAGACTCGGAAAGTTACACATAGCATACAAAAAACGTCATAAAGAAACTAAAGAGTGCTGGCATTACGGTGCATCGTGCAGCAGGCTTTCACTCATTTATGCTTGAAAGGGACAGCAGTATAGTTATTTGACGCACTGCATAAAAACACGATAATACTTACTGTATTAGCATGGATTATTGTCTGTATTTTAGCTGAAGAGTGCATATACAGATGAATACAGTCAAGAATCCATAGCTTGTATTCAGCAAGCCTGTATTCACGTGGATTCATGTGAATTCACGTGTATTATTCTATAATACAGGCAACTCTTTAATGTGAATTTATCTGTATTATTGCGTTTTCATGCAGTGGTACGAAAACGGACATCTTTAGTAAAATATATGACTAATTGGTTGTGTGGCATTTCCTTACCTTCCAGATTCTACCCATTAACAATAAACCTCTGGATTCTGGATTGTCAATGCTTGTGGATAAAAACTGGAAGGACAAGAGGAACACACTAACACCTGCATTTAGTGGATCCAAAATGAGAAAAGTGAGTTTGGAATATAATGGATCATCTTAGGCACTGCTAGCAGTATTTTACAGCATAAAGATTACGATAGTTCTTTAAAAATCGAATGATAATTTCAACTCTATAGAATTATGTCTACTTACATAATAACAATATACATTACAGATGACACCTATCGTCAACAACGCTGCGGATACAATGGTTAAAATTTTGGAGAAACACTGCAAAGAAGGCACAAGTTTCCAGTGCAAAGAGTAAGTGATATCACAATAGTGTTTGTTGATGTTGCTGTTTTATGTCCTTAAAGTGGCACTCCCTTTTGGTAACATTTTTAAAAAAACATTTTTTTAATACCAACGGTCGATATTTGATGTGGCGACTGCGCGCGGATCGCGAGATATCGATAAAAACATGTCCTCAAAAAAGTAAAAGTTTGAATTCCGGTGGCCCACCTAAATTCAGCTTCCGAACATCGAACGTTTGGCACTTGGGCCATTGTCAACTAAGCTATGGAGTACGAGTCTACGTTGACGCTGCTGTCTGTACCACAGTACCGCTCGCGTCGGATCGGTCATGTCCCGCGGGAGAAAAGCCGAGTCTCACTGACTCGGCAAAAAAACGAAAAACAAAGTTTGCTGATTCCACCAGAATTCGCATAGGTGACCAGCACAGTTACGTTTGGTTGATACATAGTGGCCGCCGCGTGGTATGCAGACCCATACCACGTGGTGGCCGCTATGTATCGAACCACGCGTAACCGTGTGGCAGACGACAAAATGTAGTCATCCCAGGCGGCTAATACTTTACACGCAAAAACTGATATCTATGTGGTATTGGTTAAAAATATAATACATCTGATTGAGAATAATGAAAACGACAAAAACTAAGGAGAAGTTTTTTAAAAAAATTATCTGAGCTAAAGGCATAATGATGTATATAAAGTCTTCACAGTGAGCGTCATTCGAACGTTTTTGGACTCCCTAGAATCTCGTCCATCAGCACAATAACAAACCTTCGGGGGATTTCGGGTCATAATCAGAAACTTCGGGATGTGGAAAATACGCTCGGGAAATGACATGTTTTTATCGATATCTCGCGATCCGTGCGCAGTCGCCACGCCAAATATCGACCGTTGGCATTAAAAAATGTGTTTTAAAAATGTTACCAAGTGGGAGTGCCTCTTTAAGACTGGGCTACTTCACTGAACAGACTAAAATTTAGTTATAAGATGTACAAATAAATTTTACTCCTCACATTCAAGCCTCTATACAATTTCTTCTTCGTCACTCCCGCATTGTAGTGTATTTGGTGGTTACGTTGTGGATAGCATAGCAAGTGCTGGCTTTGGTGTTGATATCAAATCACAGGAAACACCAGACCATCCATTTGTCAAGAATATCAAAGAAGCCTTTGATTTTGGGTTTGTAAATCCAGTCTTACTGATAATGTGTAAGTATCATTTGATCATAGAGATAGACAGAACAGATAATAAATATGTCAAGACTGTCTTCTCAAAGTGAATTAAGAAAAGAACTGATGAATGTATTCAACTGTCATAATGTATCGCATGTGTGTATCGAAGTGTGCATTTATATATAACTGTATGTACTGTGATGATAATCGACGAACAGAGTTTCCGGCAAGTAAAAAAAATTGGATGTATCCACGGGCGAGATATGTGTCACTGCAAAAATCAAAGTCCAGACGAAAACGTTGAAGACCGAGATCGGGATCGACGAGTTGACACCGGCGGAGACCGGTGACGGCAGCGCTGTGCCTACACTGAGGTACACTCTGTGTGCCATCAAATCGAATCTTTCGGGCTCGCCAAGGTCTTAAACGTGTGATATTTAAAAGCCACGTTATCTCTCAGAAAGAAAACTTCTTTTTCGATCGTGTCGTTGTATTTATATCATAAAGATATTTGGAAATATTTTAAATATCTCTGAACACTATGTCTATTCGTCGTGAAAGCGATGTCCTCCACTAACCGACCTGCTTTGGCGTCGGGACAGCGCGAGACAATAATTGACACAATCACGTGACCGTATCCGTATGTCTGATTGATGGAGATTATACTATTCGGTGTATCAAAATTTCAACTTGGTCGGGTTTATGAATGAAAGTACTTGTAAATCATTTGCATATCTCCTTGGTGACGGACCGCTTTACTCATAAAATGAAAGTAATCCTGGTAAATAAAACACAAATCGCGACAAAAATCAGGCAATTTGTGACAATAATTTTGATCCATCCATGTCAAAAGAAAAATAAGAAGACTGTTCATGTGATAAATACATAATCTCATGTCTTTTTTCTCTGTTTGACGTCATCGTATACTGGTGTTTTTCGCGCAGCCGTACCACTTCGAGCCGCACGAAGGCTCGAAGTTGCACGGCTCCGCAAAAACACATACGATGACGTCGATATATAT
>LD348738.1:194744-205474 GCA_001465055.1 Ptychodera flava | reverse complement strand
TATGGCGAGCCTACCTATGAGGCTGTTTCTAAGATGTCTTATCTGGATATGGTTGTCTGTGAAGCTCTTAGGATGTATCCACCAGCTTTAAGGCAAGTGACTGTGTGATAGTGTATTCGTCCCTGTAATACATATGTTGTTAACAGATGCATTACATACACAGCAGAGTTCGCAAACTCTGTATTTGCCCTTACAATATGCAACCGTATAATTTTTCCACTTTAAGATAGTTCAAGCCTCGAAACTGAAGGACTTAAATATATGCTCTAACTTTCTTTAAGAAAACTTTAAATCTCGAAATAACACATAAAGTACTAGGGTCACCATACAAAATTTGTTGGTATAGAAACAAATCACCAAATCTTTACTGACACTTACGATTCAAAACGGCCGCTATCCCTGCATTAACTCCAAGGGGAAAAATAAATTTTCGATTTCCACAAAACCACACTATTAAAACTCTATAATCTTCAAAATAAACCCAACAAGTGGTAGGCCAGAATTGTGTGTAAAATGTTGAGACTCTAAATATATGTCTCCGAGGTGCAATCTACTTATGAAGGAAAAGAACCTCGTGTATCGGAAATTGTAAACATCGTTGATTTGAACAGAATGGAAAATAGGAAGTTGAATTCACAAGTAAGCAATTCTCAATACAATTGAAATGCTCGCTTGATTGAACTGTTGATGTTGACATCGTTAGCTAAGAAATACTAACCAAATAATTTCAACTGACCAACCGAGGATGGAATTTCTCACGGTCTGCTTCAGCATGTTCATGCACCAAACTTTGTTGAAAGCATGCAACAAGACAATAAAAATTGAATGTTTACAGAAGGGTGTAAAATTATATGTTTCTAGGTTTGACCGACAGTGTACAGAGGATGTCACTATCGCTGGAATTCACATTCCCAAAGGCATGGTCATCGCCGTGGCACTTTACACAATCCATCATAATCCAGAGATTTATCCTGATCCCGAAAAATTCATCCCGGAAAGGTAAGCATTCTTCCTGTTATTAGACTATATATATTGAGCAACAATGGCTTCTGTAGTTGATAAGCGCTGATGAAATTTCGTTACGTCATTATCAGTTATACAAACGTCAACTGCTGAAATTTGCTTTTTAGATTTACGAAAGAAGAGAAAGAGAAACGTCATCCTTACGCATGGCTGCCGTTTGGAGCTGGTCCTCGTAACTGTATTGGAATGAGATTTGCCTTGCTGGAAGCTAAGATTGGTCTTGTGCGCGTGTTTCAAAATTTCACCTTTGAGCCCTGTGCGGAGACGGAGGTATGACAATTACAAAAGTAATGTACTGTGTTACTCATTCGTAGCAAAAATAAATTTACAGATACTAAATTCCGCCCAGTGTGATGTTATCTGGTCATATTTGTCCTAAGTTCATAAATTAAACACTATGACAGGCATTGAACCATGGTGGTAAAAGTTTATTGAACGTTTAGTAATAAGGAGTATAAACAGATACCAATCTTAAAATAACCACGATGACAACTTATCGAAAGTACACAAGTGTTTCTCATTTTATGCGACAAGATATCATTTGTCCTTTGATGATCTATTAATAGGACAAATATTCCGCATTCGCCTGCAGATACCCGTACAACTTGGCAAGACTGGTTTCATATCACCAAAGAACGGCATCAAACTCAGCGTGAAGTCGAGACGATAACTTAACAAGGGAGAAATCTTGAGTAAACTAGAGGGGTCTATCGACAGAATCACGTGATGAAGAGATCAAGTTACAGATTCACATTTGCATGCATCATATCAATGAACAATTTTTGCTAGGGTTTGTTTCCATAATCGTTTAGACACATAACAATCAAGAGAGGCGCGTGTCGAGTTTACAAAGCCGGATAGAATGATCGCTATCGACCGTTTGGCCATTCGATTTTCCTTAAAAGACATGTGTTGTCGATCCTCCCCTAGGTTTTATGTTTCAAATTGTTTTTCAGAAGAAATATATTCTCTATCAAAATTTTGGAAATGACATAAATCATCGAAACATTCTCTTGCATTTAATTCAACCTAAAAGTAACAGTTTTTGTATTTTGTGCCAAGTTTTTTCCTCGTCGATCTCGTGTTCTCTTAGTATCACATGGCATGACTGTAATTTTACGTTCTGTACAATTCTATAAATAACTCAACGTGACAGTACCACGAAGGGATCCATTTATACTCATCTCATAGAAGCTTTAGGAGAACCAAGACAAACGCTCTGCATAGAAACTGATTGTTTTGAGCCATTGTGTACAACTCAGTCAAGTTTATAAAAACGAAACTTACTACCTTGGTGTTTGTTCAGGGCAGTTCAAGTTTGTCGAATGCTGGAAGCAAACTTGTATTTTGTGTTTCTCTGGTTATGTATATTTTTTCATGGAAAGAGAAACTAATACGAGTTAACTTCTTAACCGTTTATGTATTACATGTATTACAGATGTATGTATCACATTATCCATACACAGTTTGCATGCAGTGCATCCATATGGTATTAACAAAATAAAAATGCAAACAATTCCTGATAAGGATTATGATGTTCAGACAAGGATTACAATAACCCCCCCCCCCCGGCCGAAATTTGAAGTTTTAAAACGTTTGCAAAAACTTTTCTTCGTGAAGCTTTCAACCGCTCCCTTCTGGAATCGGAAATGAAAATCAGGGACCGCCGTCAAAACTTTGACACCGGAGAATCAAATAATACCAGAAATACCAATATTTGTGATTCCAAATGGCAACTTTACCCTTGTGAAGTCTATACAAAAATAAATAGTTTCCAATTTTTGAAAAAAAAAGAGACGGCGAAAAGTTTTCACACGCCGAGAGCTTTAAAATGAGCTACCACAATTTGTAGATCAGAAAGATATCGAACAAAGTTGAGTCTTAATATCTGTCCGCGTTTTACCCTAAAGTTACTGCACCTGGTCAAAACGTTTTTCAGCTCTGAACGACTGTAATTGTTATTATTTGTTTGGCCAGGGCGACATCGGATGTTTCTCTAAACTAGTAAATATCGTTAAGGCTTGTTTAGTGCTACAATTCAATTTTCATCGATTGAAAAAACATAGATAAGCAGTCTACTTTCCGCTAAATAAAGTAAAAATTTCTGAAATTTTGATGTCCTTTTTCATTTCTGTAGCAGTGTGTCCGAGTCTGTCTGTGTATCTATGTGCGTCTCTGGCCCTGAGATAGTTTCTGGAACTTTGTCCGAGAAAACTTTAAACCATTCTTTTTCACGATCAAAAATAACAATCAGCGATCGTTGTGCAAATTTTTGCCATAGAAGAAAGAGTTTAATGGTTGACTTCTCGTCCTTTTAAAGTTCAATTTTGCCGAGGTCTTCCTTGGCAAAATTTGCAAATCGGTTGCGTTGTACTTGAACCAGGTCAGCTGTTTCATTTAGGAAACCTTTCTCTGTCAGTTCAGCAGTGCATTCGGCCAAGGTTGATGTCCAGTGATGTAGCCGACAAATAGTGACAGAGTAAGAATGGCAAATTGCCAATTTATAATGAGGAATTTCTAACACGAGGATGGAAAAGTCTACAACTGTGTTCGCAAAATACTTATTATTAGATTAACCAATCATTTATTTTGTCATTTTAGTACCCCAAAATTTCCCCTTCCCTATTTGTTTCTGCATTAACCCTCTAGGCTGGTTCAGGGGCTCGTTTTAGCACTGCTAAAAGTACTTTAGCATCGATGGAATGAGCTCTCTTCCAATCAGAATGGCGCATTGTAGCATTTATATAATATAATTTGTCATGGATATTGATGACGTAATTATCGGATATGATGAATCTAACTTCGATGCAGTATCTAACATGTCATAATATTTGTCAGTGCATATGGTTGTCGGTGAAAATTTAACTCAGAATGTATCCTCCTGCGATTGCGATGGTATTTTCTACACCCTGTAATACTATCCACAAATTCAACAAAAGTTTTTGAAAAAATAGTCTCAGTCTCTTAACGTATGTCTACCTAAAGCGACAGACAATATGCGATAGGAGCTCAATTGTTTGCATTACTTCGAGTATTGATATGTACCTCAGCTCTATAGATGTGGAAACCACACGCATAAAACGTTGAATGTGCACTTTCGCATTCTGACAAGACGGAAGACACAGAGTCCATATTAGGATGCCTTACAGTATACCTTTATGCCAGTGGACATGTTTGTATTTATATAGCATTAAAATAAATCCTCAGGCAGCCACTGATTTCAACCACAAAGAGAATGTTCGTAAGGTTCTTAATGTTCACTGAACTTTAAATTTGATTTAAAAACTAGAGGAAGTGTTGTAGGTCTGGTAGCTTGTCTTTTAAAATGAAGAGATTTGCGCTATTACTCAGTTTGGAAATGAAAAGCACTTTCGAGACACGAATAGTTCCTATTGTAAACTTATGGATAACAGTTTCCAGGCGAGACCGACAGTGTACAGAGGATGTCACTGTTCCTGTTATTCACATTCCTCATGGCCATGGCATTTTACACAATCCATCATAATCCAAAACTTTAACCTGACCCCCGAAAAATTTATCCTGGAAAGATAAAATTTTGCCTGTATCGTTTCATTGAAATAATTATCTTATTCGCTTTGGTACTCATCACTACAGCCATTTACAATCTGTTTTGATCCATACAGTACTCGATAGGTCGTGAGTGATTTATACAATTATACAATTTATAATTCTCCAACCTTATAATTTCTACACATACTTTCAAGTTTACAAACAGCGAGATTCATCTATTCTAACTGCACTAAACCTAACCATATATTCATAGAATTTTGCTTAAATTCTTTTATAAATGTGTTTTGTAGAATATACTCCTGACACCTCCCGATTATTTCACATGTATTATTTTAATTCAGCGCAAACTGCAAGAAAACTAGTCCAATTTACAGATTAGTTTTAAAAGGATCAATTCAAGTATAGACATAGAAGAAGGCCTGTAACAAAACACACACACAAGTTGAAAACGCACAAAACATTGTTCTCAAGGAAAAGTAAAATTCCATGCTTTACGATGTGAATTTGCCCTGTGTTGTTCAAATGACAAATAGATAAACTTCGGGAAAAGAACATATCATTGAAAGTATTCTCTCACTCTATTCTTTTTTGAAGTATTTTTAAAACATTAGGATGGCAACGAGGAAGTCGAAAAACAAAACGGTGCAAACGTTTGCTTCTCCACGTGTTGACTGGCTGCCGTATGTTGTGAGTTCGAACTCGATTGAAAACGCCATATTGTTTGGACAGTAAACTCATAAAACATTTAAACGTGGCTAAATTTATTCTTAAGTACATTGTTTCTGTATATACAAATATTGCCAGTTAGATTAGATAGGCCATGAACCTTGGTAAGGTCATTGAAACCTGACACTTCTTATCGAACTTTGTGGTTAAATTCTATCATTCACGTACTCAAGAATCCTTTCTCAATTCATCCACTATATCTTTACATTCATTGAGTCTGGCTCGGATATGAAACATTTACACATAAACAGTAAAGAAATACGAAAATGTAAGTTTTCATGAATTTTATGTAAAACGTCTCAGAGCTTCATCACTACTGTGAAATTACTTTGGTTCACCATAATACAAGATGCAGCTCCGTACAGGTCAAAAACACAATTTGCCTGACGATGCTTATGTAATAGGTTCATTTGAAGAGAAACTGATATAAAAGTCATTTTTTCTTGTTCAACTGCTTTACAGCTTATCAATACAAAGCAATGGTCATTTTCAACAAAAGTAATTACCCTATCTAGATAAGTATCCAAGTATCCGCCGAATATTGTTCTAAAAATGCCGTTTGTTGCCCTAATTTCAAACCTTACGTGAATATTCAGTGTTGAAACAGTCTGTGTATGCTTATTGTGTCAAATTCTAGTTTTGATATATTGTTGATATATGGATTTTAGTCCTGGCATAGCAAGAATTTTCTTCCTTAACATTACAACTCCATATTGCATAGAAGGTATTATATTCAAATGTATCATACTCAAAGGAAAAGACACTGAAGTGTGGTTGTTTCTGAGACCAAAAATAATGAAAATATTATCAAAAATTCTAGTCATAATCCCTTTACGATTTGATTTTTCTAGTAGACTGTCATTTAAGATATTCTACTTAAAGTATCGACTCGGGATACACAAAGTGTAAAAGTGTCTGTTTATAAGCTCAACCGTGACGACGAAGCAATGCCAATGCGCTCTTTGGTGCCATTTGATCAACATTTCTTTTGGTCAAATCAAGAGTTAATTTGTGAAAGTTTTGAAGACAGCGTGTAACTGCCATATCAATGGAGTATCTGTCCACGTATTTATATTGAACTGGATAAGCAATTCTCTTGAGTCTCCAGCGGTACTGTGCAAGGAAGCTGCCAAAATCCCTCTCCAGTATCCTTTCCATCTCTGAAAAAGTTAAACAAAGATACAAAGTTTTATGGGCCATCTTTTTCCATCGCTGATGCCATGTTGAACCTCCCACACGTAAGCTATGTCAACGCATTAAGAACGATTTGGACGTATGTATCACACAAGAAATATTAATTAAGCGTTCTGAAAAATCTTTGGTTGAGCAAAAATTACTGTTAACTATTATCCTGCGACTAAAACGAAAAGGTCAGGGAACGAAAACGCCAACACACAGATTTCTCTTCACCACATGCACTTGTCCAAAAGCAATTTTGATCCCTCGTAGCTAACAATTAAAGTCAAAATTAGATGAATGCGACAAATGAAATATTTATAAGTTACCATAATTAAGTTTCTGACTAGAGACAGGATCGGCGGGTTTCCAGTCGTATGGCCAATTGTGCTGAAAGTCTTCCACCGAGTTTCTCAACAGCTTCTTACTAGCTTCAGTTTGCTCTTTTCGGTCCAAGCGTTTAGAATGTACATCATTTTGTAGTTTATGTTGCATTTCCAACATACGCGTCATGAATTCAATATCGAGTTCCCAGTGAGATTTATAACGAGGGCGAAATTGGAATATGTCCTGTTGTTTCAGCGCAGAAAGTCTGTCACCGAGTGCTATGAAAACATTGTCATTTATTTTGTGAAACAGGTCTCTTTCCGGAATGAAATATGCCGGGCACCATTTTTCGTTTAAGCATGAATGCAGGTCATCTAGTAAGTCTTTAATCCGGTCAGTTTTGTCTTTCTCCGTCCATCTCTCACGTGGGGTTTTCTCCAATGCCCAAAAGAAAATATTTTTCAGATGATAGGATTTAATGCCACGCACAAGAGGGTGCGTCAGGTTGTGTTTCACGACATCCTTGAAAGAAATGTATATATCCTTTTGAGCTTCCGATAAATGGTTTGCAAGTGTACCTTCTGCCTCGCCGAAAGAAAGTCGCCATTCTGGTGAGGGTACCTTGTCCTTCGCTGGTTTCGGCACCAGTCCACAACCTTTGTCAATAGCCTTTTCGACAAGATAGTCACATGGCCATGCACTTGTACGTGTTCTGTTCATCCATTCCCGGCATACATGTGGCCATCCATGGACTGGTATGGTAATTGCAAAATCACACTGTGAGGTTTTATCTGTTGTAAAATTGGTAAACACACTGATAGCTGGAAACTTTGTTGTAATATATATTTCCGATTGCCTCGACTCCGTCACTTGCTCTTTAGCTAATCTGTTATGAACCGATGAAGAGTATTCACATCTTAACCGAAATTCATCGAGTACATCCTCTGCTTTAAATATTCTGTTACCAGAATCTTTCGTGTCATGGAAGTTAATCGTTTGGGTGTTTTTACCCACTTTCAGATCAACAAAGCCTGGTGTATAAGACGTCTGCATTTCTAACCAGGCCTGCCTTGAAGAAGAACTCTGTCGGCTCTGCTCTTTTTGAGATAAGATATTATATCCATGGTCGTCAACAGCATCAGGGTCAACAGCAATCACTGATCTTAGGTAGACATTGGCATCAATCTCTATATATGACTTCGCAATGCGTCCGTACAATGATCGATCCTTTTGAGAGGAGAGTCCTTCAAAACTGCTACCAACGCCTTCAATGCTGATCATGGCAGCGTCAAATAGGAAATGCTTCCATTTGAGATTATCAATTCGAGGAGGGGGTTTGGTAATGCGTGATAATGAATGACGTATGAAGAGCTTTATGCTATTTAAACAGTCTTCATGGTTCCTTGCAAATCCTCGAATATGCCTGGAAGACATTTTGAACTGTCGCTCACACTGAAGTATTCTTCTTGCTGTTCCATAGCAACACTTAAATTTATGAAGAAACATTCTGGAAGATATAATCTTTAAAAATGGACAGTATGTAGATTACATTCAATTCATACATTTTGTCTTCATGGCGACATTTACCAAGTCAGAGCGTTTGACTTACTGAGTAGATTTGTTGATTACGCCTGTAGTTTTTCTGATTTAAAGGTACAGGTGTATTACAAAAATATATTTCTGGCTGTGAAAGTTGCATGTTCCTCACACAGGTTTTCTTCTAAAGTACAAACAGAATGTGTGATAATGACTCATTTAATCAATGGTTAGAAAATCACTATAGTCTCTCCGGTCTTAGGAGAGACAGCGGTCATTTTTTTTCCCTGTTTACTTGAAAGAGGTCATTACCTGGCACTCTGAGTGTGTTCTTGCGATAGTGATCCGATCTCTGCCAAGACCAGAAGCCCTTTGTATGTTTTTCGTACAAATTAGGTATATGTTTTTCTAAGAGCAGAGAGACTTTCGTGTTTTTCTAATCAATGATTAAATGAGTCGGCAACTCTAATGTCTGGCTTATCAACACAATCCATACATTGTGTACTTTAGAAGAAAACTTGTGTGATGAACATGCAATTGTTCACAGCCCAGTTGAAAGACCTGTAATATCGTGTTTATGATAGAGTAACTTGATTTTCGTGCAGTAATTTATAATAATGCATTAAAGTCCCGGTCTTTTGTCTGAAAGATCAAATAAACTTTGGTAATTTAGTTGTACTGTTCTCATACTTTGTGTTGCAAAACAGTCAGGGGTGTCATTTACAAGGCCAAAGTTTCAACAGGAGTCAGTACGGACGTAGTTTACATAGGCTTCACTGATGACACCTTTAAGATCAGGCTTTGCTAATCACGTGCAATCGTTGATTTAGAAGGATAAAATCGCGATTTATGTTTTCCGCGGACTACTTTAAATTAATGTGTTAAAGTGCCCATTACCAAGTAGATAATTATGTAAACGACTTACCGGATACCTTTCATTCATGAATCCGATCTCGTCGAAATTTGGATACACCCAATGCTGTCTTTACTTAGGTGAAATAAAACCCGACCTACCCTAGAAAACAAACGTCTATCCTATGCATTTTTCGAATTGAAGAAAGGTCGAGTAAACTCTTAATATTTCACCGATTACATTGGTCTCGGCCAATGAAAAGTAAATTAATTCTCCCGACTACTCAGCCTAATTTTCGGATGCATGTTACAGGATGCTAATGTCTTTTGGAACTGCACCTAATCACCTAATGCAAATTCAGTAACGTGAACTTGTCAATAATATTAAACAGGTTTAGCTACACGTTTTACGTGAACGTAAACGCGTAACGTCACGAATTTCTGCAATGGTGTCATCGACGTGCATACGACACAGAGCCAGCGTCGCGTATTTAAGTGTAGACAGCTGTTTTCACGTAATTCGTAAACATGCAAATTTATTTTCATCTTTAGGCACAGGGTACTGCAAGCAATATTCGTCTAAAAGTTATGAATATGATCAATAAATGTCATGTATTAAACTTTTTTGCTCTATACAAGCTTTTCCTATATCTAGTGTTTGCCTATTACTTTACCCTAGCTATCTCTGTATAGTCTTTCAGGGAAACTGATGGAAATTTCCGCCACAAAACAAGCTATATCTGTACATTTATATAAGTTTGATAATGTATTTAAAATACTTTTGATTGAAGTGGGAAGTAAAAGGTGCATTAGTGTACAAGGAATATGATTTTTGTATTTCATTGAAAATGCTGATTCACTATACATGGTAGACTATGAGAGAACTATGAATAACTTTTTTAAAATATAAAACTAGCAATACCTGTGCATTTATGGGCGTTTGATAATTGATGTAAATGACCATCCCCTAATTCCGCAGGCCCACCCCCTGTAATTACTGAAGGCTCCCTTATATCAAATCAGTATAGTGGTGGCGCAAATGCAGCGATCTGATATATCTGGTATAGTCGCGTTACTTATACCTCGGATGGCACACGCGCGAGTTCTCGGCTTAAACAAAAATCCATTCCATGCCTGAATTTCAATATGTACTGGTATGGAATAATAGCAATTATATCATACCAGTATATTGATGATGCAAATACAGCGATCTGATTGGTCGAGACGCGAAAAGAACCGTGGTATATTGGGCGATATACCACAGCTGGCATACGCAAGAGCTCTCAGCTTGAGGAAAAATCAATTTATGACGTTCAGCGCAAGAATTTCAATATACTGTTATGATATGATAGCAATAAATCACACCCAGCGACGGTATACTACTCGATTTTGACCATTTCACTTCATATATGCACTCTCTATCGCTCGTGCATATATGTCGTGAACTGGTCAAAATCTCGTGGTATACCATCGCTGGGTGTGCTTTATTGCTTAATTATCACATCCTGCGACGGTATACAACTCAGTTTGACCAAATAACTTTATTTATGTCGTGAACT
>LD348738.1:179683-194738 GCA_001465055.1 Ptychodera flava | reverse complement strand
AACCCCCCCCCCGCAAACCCCGAATGAACCTCTCTAACGCATACATTTTGACTGAACCTCCACTTAGAAACATTAAATATCAAGACATGTATTTGTAAAATTTACAAAAATATAGCAATGGTAAAGACCTTTCATATCCTGGTGTACCCTGCTAGATTATCATCGGTTATCTCATGACGGTTGAGAAAGGTGAAACCAACAGCATGGATGTCAAAGTCACAATAAAATGTAGATATAAAAGCTCACGCTGTAATCAGTATCCAATCATATAATGCTGTTTACTTTGGATGTGTATCGTGACAGGGGTTTTACTAAGGTATCTGGTGCAATACGAGAGGTGGTTTCAATTTATATTTTTATATAGTAATACAGTTAGAACAACCCAAGGGGGAGAGTGCGAGAGGGGGTGTCACCCCTTTCGCATCGAAAATTTTCAGAAATTGATGTGTAAAATGGTGCAATCAGAGAGGTGTTTCAATTCATTTTGCACCTGAAATTGAGTACTCCCTTCTTTCTTTCCACATTTTGAGCAACCCCCTTGTAGTTTTCCATTTTTGAGGGACCCCTTGCATTCCTCCGACCCCCAGACCGTAAATAATGACGGCTCCCTTAATGCTTAAATAACCTTTCAGTATAAGTTCTGTCTACGTCACACAGGCGTGATCCGGGTCAGTTTATATGATGATATAGTAACTTTTTGATCGGATTCGAACCCATCACGTACGGCACGCTGTCACCTAGAGAACACGCAACAGTCAAAACCGCTCGGCCAAATGCCAACTCTCAAAAAAGAGTGGTTCAATAACCACTAACTACGACCACTCTACACGCTGTAGAGTTCATGAAGCACTCGCACTCACATACTCGCTAATAGACATCATACACGAACTATATCGACGCAATGAATGAATCGAAGTCCATCACACACCATGGACACGCGCTCATAGGCTGGTTTTATCACACAGGCGCGACGTTAACCGGTTTATATGATAAATATACGTAGACACGCACACATAGGCTGCTTTCATATATCTAATTAGATTTTCGTATGTTCGTATGCGTTCACTTAGCAGAATGCTGCAAACGAGTTTGAATTTTTGAGAACACGTACGTCACTCATCGAGGTTTGTCTTCACAATAATCATTACCCTGATGCTCCTGAATACCAATCAAAATGCAGAGTAAAGATTGACACTTTCATATACAATGTCGTAAACCAATCAGTGCGAAATTTGCGCAAATAGTCGTTGAAAGGAATTAATATTTATTGATTACTTAGATTTAACTTGGTTGTAAGTAGGGATTCAACACGACAATATTTATGCTTTTGACAAGTAAATACATAATTCATAACTCTATTACATTCTGAAATAGGGTCATATTCTGACAAGAGCTTACAAAATAGTCTTATAAAATCAGATTAAAATTCTGCGTTATACCCCTTATGTTTCCGCGTCACCTACTGGAATTTTAATTCTTTCCTACAGGCATAGAAACTTCAACCGTGGATTTACCGCCGTTTTAGAAAAAAATACGTATGTGGGCTGCTTGTAGTTAACAGGCTGGGTGTTTTATTTGTTTTAGGGCGTACATTTAGGCAAAATGGAGATTCCAAAGAACCTATTCTTTAGTCTGAAATTTTTCGCTGGCATTACAATAAATGATAAAGACCTCCATCCGAACTTGTTTGAACAAGTCGTTGTATATGGCATAGTTTACAACTGGTCAATAAATTTGGAAACCATTGACGGGAATATGATGGTAAAAGAAGCGATATTGGTTTCATTTTTGCGATGGTTTCATTTAATTTGTCTAAAACCGGGGTCGAATATATGCATGGTCACCCTTTTATTCACTATCTTTCAACATGTCAAACAATATAAGTAGTATCTCGTATCAAACAAATTCATGAAAAATGGCCGACTTTGTCCCTTTAAGTTTCGGTTTCGAAGAACATGATCTTTCAACAAATACGGAAGGAATTACCAGAGAAATACAAATATGAAAATTTCACCAGAATTTGAAAAAAATCCCCAATAAAGTAGCCTTGAGGAACCAAGTTTCCACCACGTACCAAACCTGGATTGTAGTTACAGAACATTAGCAATTTGCAGGATTTGCCTAGGCACCAACATCTGCATTTGCAGGTTGAATTTTTACATTTCAAGTATCTGTATGACCTACCAGATCCTGTCCAACGTGGTCACAGGTCATAAACCCATGCCATTCACACTAATGTCTACTTGTTTGCGATGTAATGCGATGATAGCACCAGTCACAGACAAGTCTTTGGTACCCCATTAACAGGCTGTGCATCACATCGACTTCTAGTTACTTCCACTAACAAATGCTAAACTACAGACAAGAACAATGTCATTGTAAAACACTTGATCCTCTTGTATCTTCAAAAGGTATATTGACCATATCTCATTATCTAAACCACTACCAACCGTTTTTGAATTTTATCATTCCTTCACAAAATATAATGTTTGCACAATTCATCTCAAACGTCGCAGAAAACATTTGATACAAATTAAAATGTAAATTCTCAAGGGCTTCTAATTTATATTCACAACATAGTATTTAATTATAACAGAAAATATTCAAAGTTACGCTAATTAACCCGCGATTTAGGTCCATTTTCAAATATGTTTTGCCAACCTTTATGATAATTAGGAACACTTACAAGATCACTTCACTTTGCAGATTGTCAAATGTTCCTCTACAATTTTTTAAATATTATACACAAAGTGCATCAATTAACGCTCACGCAGATGATGTAATGAAGAAAATGATTAATTGGCATTCGCTTCACGAATTTCAGTGCGAAATTGGGTAGTGTGTCAGAACAAATCAATCGGACTACACAAGCGGTATTCTCTCATTTCAAGCGTACTATGATCATGACTTTCAGCAACGAAGTTCAATGATAAAGAATCAGAGACCTTTTTGTTCGAAAAGGATGGTCAGTTACTACAATGTAAGTTGTCCAATGTACAGGAAATTTGACTTATTGATCCTCAGCGCCCTAAAAAGGTTTGGGTGCATTCTTTGTACGTCTCTCCCAGTGCAAATAAACACATCGATAAATTTTGTTTGACTACTGACAATTAGTAGTCCCGAGGTTATCTGAGGGCAAGCTCAAAGTAGATTTGCACCACACCCAAAAATAACTTGATCCAGCCCGTTTTGGAAACTCCTAGAGTAACATATGAGCAGTAGCATTGTAAGAAATTAGGTCGTTCACCGCTGAATCTGTGTCACGCGAGATATGTGAACATTAACCCTTCGGTCAGTGGACGTACTTTGCTGACTCATGAAAATTTTGTCTTGTTTTCAAATCAGTATCCGTGCTTAACTGTAAAGTCTCAGTCCAACGTTTACAAATTCAAGGTATGTGTACAATTCTTTTCGACAAGACTCGTGACAACCAGGCTGCAATGTTAAATTATCGCTATTTTTGTGTATTTTGCAATGAAATTTTCGGTTGATAAGCTTGACAATGTCCAAAAGACGGAAAATCGTACCCTTTTGTTAAATAGACCGCAAAATACACATCCTTCAATCACATTTACGCTGCTGTACATTTGAGGAGACGTCAGAAAGTCACGAATTTGTTAAGCTGAAATGATCTTGTCATTTTTCTACTTACCCACATTACCCTCACTTATACGATACGACAATAACAGACTCTCCAGACAAAGGGCGAGCGTCTCAACAATTCGAGGACGTTAGAGAATACAATGGATGATACACCTGAATCGAAACTAAGTCTACTGGAAGCTAAAGAGTTACTAATATAAGATTAAATAGTAACGTATGCCATGTGTATCACTAGACCACGCGACAGTCATGTGAGCGAACGTCACTTATGCAAATAAAAGATGCATATTGTCTTCAAGACCAAGATGTAATGCCTTTATTAGGAAGTGGACAGAGAGGTTAGAGCAATAAAATCAAATTATCATTTGTTATACGTTAAGGTAAGTATGAAAACGGAATTTAGAAAAGAAGTCTTTGGTAACTATATAAAAAACGAGAATCATTGTAAGAAAAATGATCAAATATTTACAATAAACAAAGGCAGATACATTTTATCAAAACTGCGAGTTGCAGATAGAATCTGCTCTAGATATGATACAACCGAATGGTTTTTCTTTGCAGATGAACTATGTAATTTTCAAACAAAGTGCATATAATACTTTTTTTATTTACATGCAATACTTTTGTATTTAGGTAAAGATATATAGTTAGCTAGCTAGCTATAGATAGATAGATAGATAGATAGATAGATAGATAGATAGATAGATAGAGAGATAGAGAGATAGAGAGATAGATAATCTGTCATCGATTGCAAGTATCCCGAAAAACATGAGTTTATACATTAGCGATTTTCATTTTTTAACAAGGATTGCATTCACAAACATCTGTGGAGGGTTGGTTTCAGGGGGAACTTGAAAAAAATTACAAAATGCCGGGGAAGGGGGGTTGTCCGAAAAAAAAATGACATTGCAAAGGGGGACTTGAAAACGTATTGACTATCAAATTCCTTTTAAAATACCTTCTGGCACTTTCATTTTCTGCCCTTTCTATTTTCGGCACGCCCTTTACCGTTTCGAGGACAAGTTTTAAGATATATTAAACAATTTATTTATGATCTACTTATGATGAGCAGCCACCTTGAGGCAAACAATTTAGGTTTTCATGATTTCTGCTTACCCAACATGTGCTCAATAATGACTAAAGGTTTCAACTTAACCTTTCGATAACAATTTGGGAGATAACTCATTTGATAACATTCACCCATTGGCAGTACATTAGGTCAAGGTCATTGTCAAACGTTCATGTCGCCTTATGTACTGTTTTTTTATGATTTTTACAGAATACAAACTATTAAGAATAGTGCATAGTGTAACCAAAAACAACTGGAAGCTTCAGCAATTTAGGAGATGATAACCTATGTGTCTTTAGCAGTCTCATCATAGACTACAATATATAGTGAATCAACATTTTCAGTGAAATTCCAAAATCAAATTCAATGCACACACATACCCTTGCAACCACTTAGTTCTACTCAAGTTCATTAATATCAATTATCAAACATCTATAAATACAAAGATAGTTTTGTATTGTAAAATGATTATTCATAGTTTCCTCATAGACTACCATGCATGTTTGATAACCATTTTCAGCGCAATTCCAAAAATTAAATTTCTTATACAATATGAACATTTAAATTAAATTTCTTGTACACATGTGCCCTTGTAAATACCTCATTCCAATTAAGTACATTTATATCAGTCATCAAACGTATATTGATGAATAGATATTGCTAGGTTTTATATTGGAAAATACGCGTTCATAGTTTTCTCATAGACTACCATGTATAGTGAATCAACATTATCCATGAAATCCAAAAATCATTTTTTTGTAAACACAAGCACTTTTACCTGACACTTCAAACAAAGTACATTGACATGAATGTAGAGATATAGCTTTTCATGTGAAAATGTTCATATTTTGCCTGGTAGACGCATGTATTATGATTTGATATTTTGTGACGAAGCACTATATCAGTAACATTTTGCCTTCCTGTATTTTTTAAGGGGGGGGGAATTTCAAAATTATAGCGAGTCAGAAGGGGGGGGGGGCTTGAACATATTTTCAATTTGTTAGAGGGTATTTGAAAATAACCAAAACGTTTTTGGAATCTCCCGCCCCTCCAGAGGTGTTTGTGAATGCAACCTAAATTAAACTACATTCGGGACTTGTACTGCAATACAAGGTAGTTTGGCACAGCGGTATGTACTTGATATGTGTCTGACAAACAAAAACCTTCTGGCCAATGTATTTAATTCACAAGAGATTTTGTGACATGATAGTGAGGCCAATAATATGCTTGGTAATTGATATATTATTTCCAATAAGCTATAAGACGTTTAAAACTTTGCCTGAAAATACAGTTATTTTTGTTTTACAAAATTGCAATGTTGGAAGCTAAGATTGATCTTGTATGCATATTCCGGAATTTCACCTTTGAACCATGCGCTAAGACCCAGGTATAGTCAAGAAAGATCTTTACGTTTGACCTGATTAAACCTACTATAACACCAATATGTTTTATGTTTTTGTGAAGGCCATCGCAAAAATCAAGAAAAATAAATTATCCTGCAGCTGACAGAAGAATACAAGAATGCTGCATATGAAAGCATAAAGCGATCTTCTTAATATCTTCAACAGAGTTTTGGTATAATGTTTGGTAATTTCCGATTAACACGATTGAAACTAATTAGGGATAATTGGATGGTGAGTCAGAAGTACTGTCGGTTTAATTTGCAAATGTAAGTTCATCTGCTTTTCTTTTTAAATTACACACTTGCTTTTATGAGTAATTTTCAATATTGCAACATTCAGTTATAGGGCACCTAACACTTCTGAGAAATTGGAAAATATAAAGATCCGATTATCCTAAATTATTTGCAATCGTGTTGATTTCTCCTTTCATATATCTATACAACTAGGAAAAATGACTTTCGTATCGCTGATAAATGGTAGTAAACTGACAGTGACGTCGAGAGGATAACCCGTACGAGGAAAATGATTATGGCACATAAGTTGTATGACCATATTTATTTGGACGGTAGTTTAATGAAAAACCTTTCAAGCGTGGGAAAAATTTATTCTTAAGTACATTGCTTCTGTACAATGCTGATACTGGGATAGGTAAGTCAATGTACTTCGGTATTAAAGGTCAACTTAAAACCGAACACTTTTATATTTATTCAACATGTGGTTAGATTCTATCATTTAAATCTTCAGGAATCCTTGCCTGATTCATCTACTACATTGTCTTTAAAGTTATTTAGCCTCAGAGGTGAAACATTTAACTAGTTAAACTAATTCAAGAATATTAATTTCACGCATTTGTATATGTAAAATGTCTTAGAGGTTTATCACTACTCTAAAATTTCTTTTGTTTATCATTATGAAAAATACAGCCCCTTAAAGGTCTAAAACACAAGTTATCTTTCAATGCATATGTAATTGGTTCAGTTATCATTTGGGAAATACTATTTTTGTAACATATTGAATAAGTTATTAATCATTGATTATATATTTATACTAAAACGAGAAACTAAACGTGGAAAACAACTTCCAATATAATGATTAATGTTCCGAAAAGAAGTGTAGTTGCACTGTACTCTGAAAGGTATACCACAAGATTTGCAGTTTGGTGCCTTCCGTCGTCCGTTTGTCCGTGTAATGAAAACAGTGCCAGCTCTCATTCATTCTAAGACTTGTAGTTGAGTCGTGTTACAATTTCACTGAACTAGTTTCTTGAATTGAAAGGTAGTTTGATTTGTTTACGCCGTTACTCAGTAAAAGCTAGCTTCCCATGGAACAGAACTGCATTCTTAGGTTGTCTGCTTACGTTGATTCCGATGTCGAAGATGTGTTGTAAGCAAGTTCATCGTCTATCACCTAGACGGGTACTAGAGAGATTGTGGACGGCATGCCTTTTCTGTACAACCTTTTTATAGTTCTTTATAAAACAGTAGTCATTTTCAAAGTAAATGTAAATTACTCTACTTTGATTAGTGTCCCCGCATTTTGTTCTGAAAATGCGGTTTGTTGACCGACTTTGAGAACCTTGACCGAATGTCCAGTGCTGAAAAATCTGTGTATGTCTATTGTCCAACATTAGTGTTAATCTATGAATTTTAGTCCAGGCATCGCAAGTATGCATTCCCTAGCAAAGCAACTCCAGTTTACATAGACTATGTTGTATTTCAAAGGTATCATACTTAAAGGAGAAGAAAATGAAGTGCAGTCTTTCTAGGAACAGAAATAATCAGTAAACAGGAAAGATATTATCAAAACTACTTCCAGCTATTATACTTTTACGGTTTGATTCTTCTAGTAGATCGTCATTTAGGATATTCTTCTGAACGTATCAACTCGAGGTTCACAAAGTGGAAAAGTGTCTGTTTTAAGTTCAACGACGAAGCAAGTCCGATACGGTCTTAGGCGCCATTTGATTAACATTTCCTTTGACCAAATCCAGAGTGAACTTGTGAAAGTTTTGAAAACAGTGTGTAACTGCCATATCAATGGAGTATCTGTCTAAGTATTTGTACTGAGCAGAACAAGCAATTCCTTCGAGTCTCCAACGGTGCTGTGCAAGGAAGATTTCAAAATCCCTATCCAGTATCCTTTCCATCTCTGAAAAAGATAACAAAAATAGAAACTTTAAGCTTTTAGTTTTTCAGTTACCGATACAGTGCTTAACGTCCCATACCTAAATGATATAAACGCTATAAGAACTCTTTGGACAATTTATCACATAAAAATATTAGTTAAGTGTTTTTAAAAAGTCTTTGGTTAAGAAAAATTACAGTTGTCTATCAAGCATCTTTATCCTGCGACTAAAATGAAAAGCAGCATTGGAAAGGGTAAAGGAACGAAATTGTCAGCAAACATATTTCCCTCCACCAGATGCATTTATCCTAATTAGTACTTATCCTGAGCAGCTTATAACAACTAAAATTCGAAAGCAGATGAATGCGACAACTGAAATATTTATAAGTTACCACTTTTCAGTGTCCAGCTAGAGACAGGATCGTCGGGTTTCCAGTCATAAGGCCACGTGCGAGTAAAATCTTCCATCGAGTTTCGCAACAGCTCCTTACCAGCTTCAGCTTGCTGTTGACGGTTCAAGCGTTTGAAATGCACACAAGTTTGCAGTTTATGCTGTATTTCCAACACACGCGTCATGAATTCAATATCGGGTTCCCAATGAGACTTGTAGAGAGGGCGAAATGTGAATCTCTCCCTTTCTTTCAGCGCAGAAAGTCTTTTACTGAGTGCTATTAGAACATTGTCATTTATTTTGTGAAATAGGTCTCTTTCAGGGATGAAATATGCAGGGCACATCTTTTTGTCTAAGCATGAATGCAGATCATCTAGTAAGTCTTTAATCCTATCATTTTTGTCTTCCTCTGTCCATCTCTCACGTGGGGTTTTCTCCAACGCCCAAAAGAAAATATTTTTCAAATGATAGGATTTAATGCCGCGCAAAAGGGGATGCGTCAGGTAGTGTTTGACAATGTCCTTGAAATAAATGAAGGTATCCTTTTGAGTTTTCGATAGATGATTTGCAAGTACACCTTCTGCCTCGCAGAAAGAAAGTCGCCATTCTGGTGAGGGTATCCTGTCCTTCGGTGGTTTCGGCACTAGTCCACAACCTTTGCCAACAACCTCTCCGACAAGATAGTCACATGGCCATGCACTCGTACGTGTCCTATTTATCCATTCCCGGCACACATGTGGCCACCCTTGGACTGGTATGGTAACGGCAAAATCACACTGTGAGGTTTTATCTGCTTGAAAATTGGTAAAAACACAGATGGCTGGATACTGTGTTGTAATATATATTTCAACTTGTTTTGAATTAGCGACTTGCTCTTCAGCAATTCTGTTGTGAACTAAGGCGGAGTATTCACATTTCAACCGAAAATCATCGAGTACATCCTTTGCTGACACCATTGTGCTGCCCAAATCTTTCATCACCATGTCATGCAGGTTAATAGTTTGAGTGATTTCCGGACCTTTAAGGTAAACAAAGCCTGGTGTATCAGAGGAGTGCATTTCCAAGCAGACCTGCCCTGAAGAAGAAATCTTTTGGACTCGTCCCATGCGAAGTAACACGCTATTTCCTTGGTCGTCAATGGCATTAGGGTCAACAGCAATTACAGATCCGAGGTTGACGTTAGCATCGATCTCTTGATAGGAATTCTCACGTTGTCCGTAGAACAGTCGATCCTTCCGAGAGGAAAGTCCTTCAAAACTGCTACCAACGCCTTCAATGCTGACCTTTGCAGCATCAAATAGGGAATGTTTCCATTTGAGATGTTCTACGAAAGGAGTTTTGGGAATGTGTGATAATGAATAACGTATGAAGAGTTTTATCCTCCGCAGACAGAGTTGATTGTCAGTTGAAACATCTCGATGGAGTTGGTAATACAATTTGAAGCGTGACTGACCCTGAGGTAGCGTTCTCCTTGCAGTGTCAAAGCAACAATTAACTTGCTTGAGAAACATTCTTGTAGAAGTATTCTCTGACGAAGATATAAATAAATGTTTGTAGATATTCTGTAACAAGCGAAACAAAAACAGTATAAACACACAAACAACATGCCCTCCTATGCTATTTACCTATTGACGAAACAGGGAGCTTCAGAATCCGTAGCAAAACGCGTAATATAATTTTTGATTTTCGATACACGGGAAAGAAAACATTTATTTTATCGAGTAAGAGGAAAGTACCTTTGAGTCGGTTTCCATGTTTTCGCGCTTCTTTGCTTTTTGCTTATTTACGAATCAAGGAGCTCTATTTTCCACGGTCTATACGGGATGGTCTTATTAGTAATGCACCCAATCATTTAAGCCAAATTTAGCTATCGATAAAACACTGTAATAGCATAAATCTTATAGCTCCTTTCAAGGAAGACGGACCGGGTGCGATTTTCCTACGTCATCGTTTAGGCAAACACCTTGGCATGTGCAACCTGCGAACGCGGAACTCAGCGTTTAATACATGAGTGTTCTGAACACATGGTATAAGAAAGAGGGCATTGTTTGTGACGAATAAATAATCAGGGTACAGGCACACCGTTGATTCGGTGTTTAGCTCATAAAAATGCAATCTTCGTTTTACATACGGTCAACTTGAAAGAAATTGCCGTTACTCACTAGCAGTGGTATGAAACATTACAATTAACAAATTAAAATACATGTCAGAAAAACAAGTACATTCTCGAACAAGATTGGTTTGCACACGTTCGAAGGGTCAATTCTTCTCGCTCAGAATGATAAATCTTGGGTAAACAGTAGTACATCTTTGGGTTGCTATACACATGGTCGACTACCGTGTCCCTTTATAATTAAATCAAGTTAGCTTAAGTGCATTATTCGTGTGCATCGTGGCAATTTTTTTCTTTGAAGGTTGACGCGAAATGACCCAATGCGTCAGAATAGAAACCCCTTTATCATCCCCTAGTATACCTACCTTTCGATAGTCAAATGGTCGAACACACTAACTTCAAGTTATTCCGTCTACATTTTGTCCTTTTTCGTTTGTGAGAGATCATTCATATTGTTCCGGATGTGTTGAATACGAGATGAAAGATTTACCTGTAGTCTCACAAAATTTGCTGTCAAATGAGTAAATCCATCATCGTGATGTAACGGAGGTGTATGGAATAAGACGCTGCTGTAAAGAGAGGCGGGACTGTGAAACAGTGTTAAAAAGCGGCTACAATTATAATACCTCTACAATCTACAGTTTCACCATTGGGCCTACTTTGTATCATATATCATACAGTCCACTCATACTATCGTGCTGCAGAAATAGCAAATCAATTGTCCTCCTTAGTTGTTCTAGCAATGTGCATAGCCGAGAAAGCTTGTAGTTTATTATGTTGCTAGATATCATTGACATTGAGAACAGTCAATCATATACACAATGATCTTAGTCTCAGACTTTTTAAGTTGCATACACATATGTACTGCGGTTTTGACTCCCACCCTTTTCGCCTCATGTAGATTGTTGACCGAGAAAATGTGCACAAAAGATACATTTTACCACAATTTTTTACTCTGAGACTGGCACAACTCTTAATCCCAAATAAGCACTTTTTACTTATCTTTTTGTAGAGAACGTCTAGATTTGCCCAAGAATTTCGGCCAAAATGTAGCATTGCAACCACAAGACCACCCTCCATTCAAGGAAATGTAGAGTTTGTGCTTTGTATTTTGAATTGTACATCTGAACCTAATGCCGGGGGGGGGGGGTGTCGTGGATGAGTGCTCCTCGGACCTATGTTTTATATCAACTGAACCAGAACTGAGTTTATCAACCATTTGAGATAAAATCCATGGATCTGGCTGTACTGTACCCAAGTATTACACCAGTTCAAGTTCTCCAGAATCTAGTACCACAATTTACATAGTGAACCCTGATTTCTTATTCTTTCTTTGTTAAGACAATGCTCGAACGCTTCGTTGAAGAAATTTCTAGAAAATTTTAAGACTCTCAATTTCGAGGAGCGTACTAACCCTACAACCAAAGAGAGTGTGCAAAACACTTTCAAACACATCACAGCTTTAAATTTCTCAATACTGATTGGTAAGCCGTCCAATATAAATTTGAATGCATACTGCTCTATATACTTTAACTTCTGCATGCATACAAGCACATAAGCTACACATCAGTGGTGCTGGTATACGACCACCTATAGGCTGGTCAATTCCACCATTGTAATTTCATTGTAAATCACCTCTAATGAAGAATGGAGCGGGTGAGTGTCAATTGTTACATTTCATACGGGGCTTACCTTCCAACGATCTCTCCGAGTAAAATTGAAGGCTCCCTTATCTGAACTCACCTTATGATCTAATTGTTTTTTCCTCTATTCATAGCTAAGCTATTTGGCAGAGCTCCAAGGTTCTCTTGACGACAGATCAAAGACATTAGAGACAACACAAACATATCGCGACAAACGTTGTTTCAAAAGCGCAAGGTTTCAGATTGGACAGTCACCCAGGCCTTGTTAAAGCAGTAGACTCATCTTCGCCCGCCGTGGTTGTTTATTCGCTCAGGGACTCTTCTTCAAACAGCGCTAGCGGGAGATTACACTGCGTTGAAATAAACAGGTAACCAAGCCGGGCGGACCCGACGATGCCAGTAAGCTTTATCTGCCGTGTAGTCATTGTATTACCTGAGAGTTCTTGTATGTGAATTGGTGCTTAGATAGGGGGTCAATATTTTTCACACTTTCGCTGTGTGCAGACACTGCGCAGGAACGTTTTATCGGGGTTAGTTATTATAAGTGAAATGGAGAAATGGGGAAATTGGGAAACCGAAAAATTGTAAATTAAATAAATAAAGGAAGTGAAGGATGGAAAACATTAGATAGCATTGTAATTTTAACGATCAAATTTGACCAAAGGACATTACCGTGGCCGTTCATCTCTTTCACTTTCTCATCTCTTTCTTTCATTCATCTTCGTCCACCATATGATAGCTGGATTTCGCATTTCAAGGACGAGGGTAGCGTCTGCTACTCTTTCTGACTCATATTTAGTTTGGATTCGAGGATTCCAAATACTAATCGCTGACTTGTTGCAATTAGTAACGCATAGACTTGATGTGTAGTCGTTATTTTATGACCCCATCTACGGCGCGCCAAATGTTTCAAAAATATTTATCGATTCAGTACAAAAATAAACTGTCTTTCTCAATTGATATAAAAATTCGGTCTCATTAGGAAGGAAATAAGTAAGAAAAGTATAACCAAAAAACAAAAGACAGAAATGTCATTTAATACTTCATTTTAACTTGAGAAAAAATCTTTAAAGCGTAATTAGGAAATAAACAACTTTCAACGATTTGAAAAAGTCATACATCCATACTTATTGCCATATATACACGTATAATAGTTTGCGTAAAAGGTGCAATGAGTGCTGATTTTACAAAAAAAAAAAGAAAAATATGTTATACTGTGGTACGTCCACAAAATTCACAAGACAATCACTAAAAATCACTACTACCACTCGGAAAAAATAGTACAAAAAATAAAAATGTGAACCACATACAGAAAATCATTAGAAAAGAATCAGACAAAAAAAGTCGTGCATACATAAAATTATTTATGTACTTAAGAAAATTATAAAGCACTACGTCTCATAATAAATGTATTATAGATAATCAAAATATAATATGAATCACCAGCCGCTTTGACAGTAAAGAGAGAAAATAGGAGAAAAAATTCGGCAGTGATGGCTCTAGACAAAAGTGGATCTCATCTACAAAAAAATAAAATAAAATAAAAACGAAAAAAATAAAAAAACGACATGAACAGAGATACAAAAAAAACGCGTGGGCCTGTGGAAAGAAAAAAACAAATGAGGACTCGCCACAGCAAAAAAAAAAAAAGAAAAAAGAAAAAAAAGAAAAAAAAGAAAAAAAAAACCGAGCACTCACCACAGAAAAAAAAACAAGCCCGAAATTACAATTATATTATTCAAAAGACTTGTGGTTCAGTATTTCCTTCGATCGATGAATCCCAAACAGCGGGGAATCCGATCACCACATACTCCAATGTTTGGCGAAATATTAATTGAGCATTTCAGTGATAACTCACAGCCTAGCCCTGCCACCCAGAGCTAAATTTAAATGGAGTGTTTCAGCCCGGGTATTTTTGCCTTTGCCACACTCCGTTTAGAGGCTAAACCCACGGGATACGTGTGTGGTTCGATACATAGCGGCCGCAGCTAGCTCTGCATGGCCGGCAGGGCTGTGTGTTACCGGCGTTATACGGGAGGCCGTGTCACGCCGGTAGCACACAGCCCTGCCATGCAGAACGAGGCCGCTGCGCGGTATGCAATTTTACTATGCATACCCACACGGCGGCCGCTGTGTATCGAACCACACGTAACCGTGGGCTAGCGGCTAGCCATCGTTTTGTTGGGGTTTGGGCACAGACTGTCTATGGTTTGGGAGAGGTGGCCCTACACTTTACAGCGAGGGGATCGCTGGTTGCCGGCGTGTAGGCCTACTGTGCTAGTGATGGAACCGCCGGCCGCTGGCTTACCATCTCGAGTGTACATTGGAGCGAGGGGACTGCTGGCAGCCGACGAACCACCACGAGTGTTTTGTCCACTTTTAACCAAAACTGGTAACTGTTTAATATAGAACGGGACGTGTCGGTAACTTGGACGTCCATGAGATGATATTGAAGACTAGAAGATGAGAGTTATCGCTGAAATATCCCAAATATCTTGTCCAATATTCGAGTGTGATAGTCCAAAACCCTCTGGCATTAAACTGTAACAATCATGACGTTGACAATTATTCAATTTTCATGTTGGGCTTTTTCTGCGGAGTGACCCACTCTATTTTCTTTTCTCGAACGAACGGGCTTCTTTTTTTTCTACTGAGTTTTTTTTTTTTTTTTTTTTGGTAACCTCCTTTTTTTTTTTTTTTAACCTCCGT